>RXPK01000184.1:2281522-2328064 GCA_004143645.1 Protaetia brevitarsis
CGTTGTGCTTGATGTTATGTATTTTTTTCTAAATTCCTAAAAAAATGTTTATAACCTCATTTATAGGTGGTAACCATTTGTTGGTTTGTTTCGATTTATTTTTTAAATGTGGCCAGAACTTACTCCAAACAAATTCTGATACAGGTCAAAATTCTCACACATTCTTTTTATCAACCATTTCAAATATAACAGTGAAAACTCATTTTATTTACTAATTTTATTTAATGATTAATTACAGTTTATTTATCACACAATCATTCAGAACAAAATAAAATTCAACATACTATCTTCTTTCTCCACGTTTTGCTGCAAAAACAAATCCCCACGAATCTTAGAACAATTTTCTCAAATGATTCTCGTCTAAGTCATCAATTTTATTCAATTCTCGAGCCATATCCTCGGCTTCTTGGAAGCCACTCTCCGAAGCATATTGGATGCACATCTAAAATAACGAAAAAGGTGAATATATTGGTACAAAACGCTCCATAAATATAGTACAATGGCGTTAGATGGCGCTTTTTCCTTGATTGCGTGCTCTAAATACAACTTCAGATCATCCAGCTGTGCGACGCCGACTACTTTTTGATGTTCCGAATCTAATTTCTGCATTATAGTCGTGGCTTTCTCGAAATCATTGTTACGTAAGAGCACAGTTAGTATACTACCCAACATTGCACCTGTAAACCTATTTAGAGGGGGATTATTATTAGTAAATTAAAGTTTCAATCTTCATACAGGATGATTCATTGAGGCCATATATCCGTAACCGCTGAAAACACCCTCAAAAATATTTGCAAGTTCTTGAAATTCCCGCAAGATGGCGTAATTTGTTTTCTTTACGGAAGATTATGTCGTCTCACCCAGGGGACGGCTACGATCTGTAGCCATGTCGATAGCGTAAACCAGGTCGTGTCACCCCTAAGGACGACAACGATACTCAGATTGCGTAGAAAACGGATGACTATGTCGTGTCACCCTTTGGGACGACAAAGGTTTACAGTTGTACGAAGAGCGTAAAGCTACGACGACAGCTGTACGGTAAATGGAAGACTATGTTGTATAACCTAGGGAAAGATTACGATATATAGCCATGCAATAGCGTAAACTAGGCCGTGTCGTCCCTAAGGACGACAACAATCTCTAGTTGCACAAAAAACGGATGACTATGCCGTGCCATCCCTTGGTACGATAAAGAGCTACGGACGAAGGGCGTAAAGCTGGAGGACGACGGTAGCGGGTCTCTAGCTATACAGTAAACGGAAGACTAGGCCGTGTCACTCAGAAGATGACTACGATCTATAGCCATGCCGATTGCGTAAACCACCCCTAAGGACAACGATTTTTAGTTGCTCAGTAAACGAATGACTATGTCGTGTCACTCAGGGGACGACTACGATCTATAATTGTGTAGAAAACGGATGCCTATTGGCCGGTTGTATCAACGCGTTAAGCTCAGTTTAATTTTAAGTGACGCTTATAATGTGACACTCACTATATCAAAAATTAAATTTACCTTCATCTTCAAAGTGCCGCTTAAAATTAAACTACGCTTAAGGTGTTAGTACAATCGGGCCTATATCGTGTCACCCCTTGGGACGACAACGATTTACAGTCGGACGAAGAGCGTCAAGCTTGGTCGTGTCACCCCTAAGGACGACAACAGCGGTCTCTAGGAAGATTGTCGTGTCACCCAAAGGACGACTACTTAGACTGTAGTCGTCCTCTGGGTGCCACGCTGATAGGGCAAATGAGGCCGTGTCACGCCGAGGGACGATAACGCTGTCTAGTTTTGCGAAAAAGGTGCTGTGTCACCCAGCGGACAAAACGATCTACATCCAGGCGAGTTGGGAAAGGTGGATATCCTTAAATGAATCAATCTACTGTACAATATGTGTTATTTGTTGCGTCCTATTTTCGTGTATTAAACTACGCTTAAGGTGTTAGTACAATCGGGCCTATATCGTGTCACCCCTTGGGACGACAACGATTTACAGTCGGACGAAGAGCGTCAAGCTTGGTCGTGTCACCCCTAAGGACGACAACAGCGGTTTCTAGGAAGATTCAGAGGACGACTACGTAGACTGTAGTCGTCCTCTGGGTGCCACGCTGATAGGGCAAATGAGGCCGTGTCACGCCGAGGGACGATAACGCTGTCTAGTTTTGCGAAAAAGGTGCTAATCTACTGTACAATATGTGCAAATGCTCACGTTATTTGTTGCGTCCTATTTTCGTGTTGATTCTCGACTTTCGTGAAGATATCCCATCCGATTCGCGCAAAACTTTCTATCAACTGCGGCTTGTCTTCGGGATGATTCATCGTCATGACGTTCAACACGGATTCGAGCAATTTTTCACGATCCGTGTGATCGAAAACCGTCATATCGGACCAGATTCTCGGTAGATATTCTATGGCGGAATTCAATTCGATGGCTTGCAGTATCTCGATCATGACGCTCGGTTCAGGAACGTAAATATTAGGTACGTATTTGGAATAAATTTGCTCCATGAAGACGTCCAACGGCTCCGTCTGGCATAGGAGTATGAAATAGTGCCGACTGTAAGAGAATCGATTAATGAAATTGACTTAAAAAAAAATACTGATCACGTACTAGTAGATGGATTCCTTGTAAGAATCTCCGATTAAATCGTAATTATTCCCGTGATGTAACAGTTTATCGACTCTTTTTGCGAGTTCTTTGTCTTTTAAGTGGTTCCGACACACGTCCATGGCTGTTACGAAGAAATACGTATCGGCCAGATCTCTAATTTTGTGCTCTTTATTTTCGACTTCCGTTAGGATATTTTCTAAAATCCAGCTAGTCGAACCTCCTATTTAAAGTTTAAATATATTACAATGTCAGACCGATCAAGTTCTGGGCAAAAAATAAACAATAAAAACAAAGAAACAGTTTTGATGATATATGTATATATATTGCTATGTTAACCTAGTAAGATGCTGCACCTATTTGAATTTTTAATTTTTCCTGAATCAAATATGCTATATCGTATTATAAGTCATAAAATAATAAACTTAATTCTTTCTAATTAGAGTCCCAAATCTCTTACGATGATATGGTTAAAGTGAATGAATATTTGCTCAGATATAATAATAAAGGTTATTGGCTTCATAACACAAATACAAGTGAAACAAAAAAGATAATAAAGAACAAACAAAAATATAACAAAATAATCATAAACAATAGAATAAACTTGTTGGAAAAAGCTACATAGCAATATATATATATAATCGTTTTTAATTCTATCACTTACGTTCTTTACAAAATGTAATCAAAACATAATACCAAGACGAAAGCGTTGGCTCGATACCCAGTTTCTTAAACTCCGCTAAAGTTTGCAAAACGAAGCTTCTAGTATTCTTACTGGCTCCCAACATACTCAAAGCCTCGAGGACTGCGTTTAACGTTCTTAGGTTCGGTTTGATTTTAGCTTTATCTATCGAAGTTAATATTTCATTAATGAAAGCCCAGCGTAGCTCGTAACCTTCTTTTAGGAAATTCGACACTCGTATGAGGTAGTTATAAGCCTCGACGTTCAAAATCAACCCTTTCTCTTGCGCCTCTTGGAATAGTTGCCACGCTCTCTCGACTTGATAATATTTCGCCATGCCCATAATTAGAGCCGAGTATGCAATGTTGTTGGGTTTATCGATGCCGATGAAGATTTCTTCGGCCAATGCAGCATCACTGAAATTTACTTAATCAGAAAAAAAAACCTGGTAATTGACAGCAATGTGCCACCAGGTTCACTGCTGAGCCCATTACTATTTTATATTTCAGAAAATACAAAGAATATTTAAATACAGGTAAAACATATTTTGGAAACAAAAAATTTGGAAAAATTGCAGATCTATCACTTACCTCCAAGTCTTCCGTTTCTTCTCTCTTCCTTTACTCGACTGCCTGAACCACCTTTCCTCAATAAATTCCTCAGAAATCGCCTCCTTTTCATTATAATAACACAACAACTCTAAAAAGCTCGTCAACACCTCATCAGATAGCGTCACCCCTCGTTCTTTACATAACTTATAAATTTCAACTGCATCCGGAACAAGAACCTCATCGATAGCACTTTTTAAATTATCCTCCGTTATATCGCCGTCTTTATCGTACACGATCTTGGGAAAATAAGCTTTTATTGGTGGATTAGCTTCTCGGTGTTGAAACAACTCAGGGTGTTGTGACCTAATCCAGTGAGCCGCTTTTCTACCTGCTTCTTGGGCCATGGCAAAGGTTCTCTTGCCAACATTAGACATGGGAATGAGGTAAGGATCATCGTGGTATTTATAGTGGGCCGCAGTCGGATCTCTCTTTATTGTACTTTCTAATGCACGTAAAATATCCGTGGGTCCTCTTTGTATGCGTTTTGGTATTTCTATCTTTTCTTCGGCGGTGTGTGCTGATCTGATTGCTAATGTAAGTGATTGGATGTTATTGCTTGTTGAACGAGGGCGTAAAATTGAAAAAACCGATTTCATTATTTGTATAATAATTCAAATAGCTGTAATAAGGATCTATTCTAACCTAAATTCTTCGTGCATGTCAACATGCCTATTTATTGTAAGCTGTTACTCCTGTTACTGTAATACTGTTACATTTTAAAGAGTGATGAAATCACAATATTAGAAAAGGAAGAAAATAGAGATTTTGCAATATTAAATAAGGATAGATTTCACATGTGATAACTTGAAATCCAACTGACAGATTTCGGTGCCTAATAGAATCTATAAATTACGAATTTAATGCGGAATACTAGAAAAAAAAACACACAAGTTATTGAGATATTCTCTGAACATTTAAAAATAAATAATTAATTTGGAGTAATTATGAAGAAAATCCATTCTCAAAGCGTTCACCTTATCTATCAACTAAAAAGTCTATCAATTACTTCAATTCTCTTTTTGACATTTACCATATTAATTTCCAATGTTTATTTGAGGTTAGTTACTAGTTTTGGCCATACAGAAATGAACGATTTAAACGAAGCCAGAAAAAATCTAGAATTAACTCTAGGTGAAGACTTGAAGAAACAATATTACGACCTATTGAAACAATGGCTCACGTTTAAAGACCCCATAACAAAGTTAGAATTCGACAGTGCCGTTCGAAAACTTCTAACCACTGAAGAACAGCACAAATATCACAATATCTTCCTGTTAGCGCTGTTCGAGAAGGTGCATTCCTCAAGACCGAAATCCTATAGAAGCACCTCCGATAAGGGAAGTTTCGAATTAGCCGACTACACACCATCGAGTCCAACGATGACGCCACCAGATTTTGAAAACCGCAGTGCCGCAGCCGAATTGTTCTTACCTGATAGTGGCTTTATAGCTACCCGAATCGCGATACACGCATGGGAGAACGGCTTGGATGGAGCCGATGAGAAAGTAGCAGAGTATTTAGTGCACGCTTGCCAGACTTTCGTAAAGAATATAATAACGGCTATGATTTCGAGGAAGGAGGGATATAAGGTTCGTGAGAAACGATTTCAATACTCTTATGGCATGCCTGTTCCTGATCCATTTATACGGAGCACTAATAACATCATAGACAGTACTCAAGAACCAAAAGTTGAAGTTGCAGAAAATGACGACAGCTGAAGTGACTGAACAACAAGTGGCTTTTTCTTATTCTTGCGGTAAACGGAAATACAGTGACGGTGAACTTACAGTTAAGTTATTGTATGACACTTTAAGGGAAAATAAAAATATTGTCGGGTTGCATTCTGTTCATAGTTTGAACTTATTGAAAATGGGGTTGTATGTTGAGGATCCATAACATTTGTGTGTAACTTTTGTGAGTGATATTGTAACATGCGTAATATATTAATTACAGTTTTTTTTTTTAATCATGGTAATGTATAATTGTAATCTCTTTGTATATGTGATATTTGAAATTGTGTGTTTTGGTGTGTCTTATAATGTTTTAAAACAATAAATAAGTAAAGTATGTTTAAATAACAAAATTCTTTTTTTAAAATAATTATGCTTCATAAAAATCTGGCAGATGGCGCTAATGATGCGTTTTATTCGACTATAGAAATCTATATTTATTATTGCTGTTTTGATTCTATTCTATACCTTGAAACATCTTTTTCTAATGCAATTAAGTGAATAAAATTTTATTCTTTGAAATGATCCAATTATTATTATTCGTAATTCCGCAATATTAATTTTATTTGTACAATTCTTATAAAGACGTTATTACAGATATCTATATTAGGGTTATTGATTCTTTATTCTACTAGCTGTTAGATGGTAGTGTTTGTTGACATCTTCGCTAAATAAATTAAATTTTATTGTTTTAGATAACTCAGTGTAAATAAATCTTTAAGTTTATCAATTATTATTATTATTGCTTATGATTTTGCACAATAAGCCTCGTTTTCGAGAATAGAAGTAAACTAATATTATTACAAAAATTTGTATTATGGTTATCGCTATTATCTGGGAGAGGGCGCTACTAGTTTCTGTTTTCCAATGGAATTATTTAAATAAATAAAAGTTTATATTCCAGAGAATTAAATACAGCACTTAGTTTCATTATTATTATTATTAATAATTTAAAATTATTAACCTCTGGTAGGTGTGTAGAGCTCTATATTACCATTATCATTGTCAATAATGCGATTACCTGGGAGATGACGCTGTTTGTCTCGTTTTCTTTCAAAGAAATTATTTAAAAAAAATTAAATTTTATTTTATTAAGTTACTAATGTAGGCTAGATCTTCATTTTTATTATTATTGTGATTATGATTTATAATTTTACATCGTCAATCCTGGTTTTGTGAAGGCGAAATAGGTTATTACAGAAATCTGCATTTAGGGCATCATCGCTTTTTTATTCTATTACCTAGGAGATGGCGCTCTTGTCACTCTGTATTTGTTTATCGGAGTAAATTAGTGCAAATATTTAAATAAGTTGAGTCAAGTTAAGTTTATATAATTATTGTTAACAGTTTTGCATATTTTGAGTTAGGTTTGAAAATGTATAAAGGTAAAAATACATTATTAAATTTTAAAAAAGCTTTTAAATTTCCTGAAAGTAAATTTGAAAGAATGTAATAGATTACGTAGTAGAAAAGGCTATTTATCGTTATTGATGATGTTTCACTTTTCGTAATTTATATTTTTATCAACAATATTCTTGCTTTTGTCCGGATGATGGATGGCATAGGGTATTTTATAAAGGATTTATAATTATTTTGTGAGGATAGGGAGCTTTTTTTTGGGCAGCAATGATGAATGAAATACAGGTATTTAGATTTTGCGTAAATTTTATTGAGTTTTAAATAAATAAGTGGAAATGGAACGTATTATCTACAACATATCTAACATCTTTACCATTCGTAATGAGCTCCCAATCCTTCGAAAGTAGTGTGAGCTACAACAGCGGCCGGGGAGTAGGAGATAGCAGCCTTGGAGATGACTGGTGCCGCAGCCGCATAGGTGGCGTGACCTACGGGTGAGGCGTAGGCAAGTGGAGCTGCGTGAGCTACTGGTGAGGCGTAGGCAAGTGGAGCCGCGTGAGCTACTGGTGCAGCGTATGCAACTGGAGCTGCATGAGCATAGGCAACTGGAGCAGCGTGTGCGGCATAAGCTACTGGTGCGTGAGCTACACTCAAAGCATCGTTAGTGATTCTGGTGTCGTATTTGCGGACCGTGGAGAAAGCACTGTCTACGGCTTTGGAATAAGTGGAGATGGCTTGGTTACCACCTAGGGAACGAATGACGCTTTGTTGGGAGGCACCGATGGCCGGGGCGTGAACTGCAACTGGAGCTGCATGTACTGCGGCTACAGCTGGTGCGGCGTGGACGGCAGCTAAAGGTTGGCTGATGTATGAGTGACTGACTGCGGGCGCTGAGGAATATTGGATGGTAGCTGGGGCTCCTAGAAGTCCAGCGTTGACGGCGGCCAAAGCGGCGCAGAAGACTACGAACTATAAAAGCAAAATTGAACGTAATAAATTGCAATAAAATTCCAATAGCAAAATCGATGATGCATTTACTCACTTTGAAGACCATTTTGCGAATGTTTTGTATTTGTGAACGGATCTAGTTGTACTGATGCATGTGTTACGAATTCGGCGAGTTTATATACCGATGTGAAATTGCATAATTCGTACGTACGAGAGCCCCAAAATGAAGAGGTGTGGTCGTCCACTTTCGTTTTCGATGCCATATCGAAGGTCTGGGTTAGGGCGTGTGCCGGTTTACCTATACAGGCGTACATATACATCTACGTAAGTGTGTGTGCCCCTAATTACATATTAAGAACATTTTGTTGAACTGTCAAGGCGTAGCCGATTCTCTAAGTGTGCGAAATACGAAGAAACGAGATATGTGAGGTTATGGTCTCGAGATGGAAATGGGCCTGTTGTTACGTAATAGCGGTGGTGTTCGCGATTTTATTAATGACTTTCTTGTTTCGAGAGAGTAAAAAAGGTATGCTTAAGCGTTCAATGTGATCAATTACGCTTTGATATATCATTATAATAGGATCTTTTATAACCTAGATATTTGTCTGCTACTCGGCATTGCATTTTAAATCGACAACTATGAGTAGGTGTTTTGTTAAACGTGTAGGTAAGTACAGCGTGGAAAGAAAATAAGGATATGTCGACTTTGTTAATATTATTAACAGATATTAATTACAGATTTTATTACCTATATGACATTTTAGTACACATTTTTTAATGCGCTATTACACTTGTTTATAAAGTTATACGTAATCGATACAGCGGCTTCTCTTTTTTCAATACACATGCGTAGTTATATAGTTATTTATATCACTAGGCCAAAAACTACAGTTTTGCGAATATGAGTACGGTGCCGAGGCGATAGCCGAGGCCCACAAGTACGAATACCAGCAAAAGAGTTCTGGCCGCGTGATACACAATGTTTTTTGGGCCGACAAATCTTAATTTTGAATTGAAAATAAAAAAGAAATTTTGACGGTATAGTAAATAAATAAATAAATCCGTAAAAAATATAATTAAAAAATGCCTTTTTTAAACATTAAAAATCATTAAATTAAAACTATTCTTCCTTCATTTTATTTATGCTCATTTTCTCAATAAATTTGCAATCGAATAAAATCTACTTTCCTTTTGAAATTCCTCAATTCGCTCCATTTAAAGTCTAGAGACGTTGGGTTTGGGGCCGTAGAGGAAATATCGACGCGTTTGAGACGAACTGGTGCCGCTCTAACCCAGACCTTCGGACGAGAGCGAAAGTGGGAGCACACCGTGTTCGTCCTGGCATTTAATGCAGACCTCTCATACATATATAACATTAAGTAGCGGTTTGGATTTTATAAAATCTATACTGGTGTGCGCAACAGGCAAATAATTAGCGTTTAGATATTAAGATTCTTCTTCTGATTAACCGAAGAAACAGGGCAATTATACCTTATTTTTTCTCAGTTATTTTTTTGCCAATTTTATGACTGTGTTGAGGAATATTTTTGAAATTTGTGGAATATATCCACTATAAATATTACATGACATTCCGTCAATAACTGTTTAACTGACAAGACATGGAGGTGCAAAGTAAATCGTTTAGGCATAAATGAATTTGAATAGACTTTTTAAACGATGGAAATAAATACGATAGTATACGGATATAAATTACGTTATAGGAAAATCATACCACTATGTGACAATCAATAAGTAGTACCGCAGACAATTATTGTACCCGGCATGAATGATTACTTATAGTCTGGTTCACGTTGAGAAGGAAGTATTACTCTTATGGAGATAGTACCCACCGATGCCAAATCTATTGAAGTACTTAATTTTTCGTATGTTGTCGCTCTGAATAACTTGACGAATTTCAGGTTGACGCTTAATAAATGTCAATTCAGTGAATTTTGTTTGCCGTTTGTATTTATTGGTTATGTCCCATCAACATAAAAATTCATAGAATGTTGATTGTATTATTGTTTATACCACATCAAAATACACAACATAAATAGAATGTTTTATTTTATGGTTTTGCATTTATTTTCGGGAAAACATACATAGATATTACATACATGTTGTAATATATTTACAAATATTTACAGAGGTATGGTCACAACAAATTAAAAATCATTTCTATAATCATAATAACACGATTAACTAATGTCGGAAGACCAATAGGAAGATGACGATGAGGTCGATGTTAATTAATTAATAATAAATTCTTTCGTTTCATCTTGCATTTCATCCAACCGCCACCTTCCTCAACTCAAATGGGTAAAATTAAAACCATTTTGCTAAATACTAGATTACATAACTATTATACCTTTGATAACATGTTTAACGTATTTTTGCCAATTCTCTACAGAAACATTTTCATATCCTTGCTAAATAAGCAGAGGCATATTTTGCACTTTAAATTCCGAATTATTGTGTCTGATATAAGCTTTAACCTTCGCCCATACCATTTCAATGGGGTTTAAATGGCAGTGGTATGGCGACAATCTTAAAATAGTAGGTATACTCCAGTTGAGCAGCACGTTCATCGATTACATATTTATTGTATTTGCTTTTTTGTTGTGCTACAATTTCAAGTAAGTCGCGTTTCAATAAGCCTTCCTCGACAAAAATATTTTTCTGTGTCAATCACTGTTCCTTTTTGCAGCTCGTGGTAGGTATTTTTTCTAATATCCGGCTATGGTAGGGCGCATTGTCAAGAAATATGACGGAATGAGCAGGTAAATTAGGTAATAGATAGTTCAAAAACCAATCCTCATATATTTCCGCACACACTTCATCGTGGGCATCAAGTTTTTTTTTTACATAAGAAATTATATTCAGCACCCAGAACAAAACCCTTCTCGTTACCAGCATGAATTAAGGTATAACGTTGACCACGACTTATTGGTGCTCTTAGACCAATACTTAAGTCTTGCAGAAATGCTTGTCTAGACGTACTTACTGTGCTATCAGTCCATGCTTTTGTTACAAAGTGTCCAGTATTTACCCACGATTCGTCAGTGAAAACAATGTTTCTCCGTTGATTACAATACCTCCTAATAGCACGTAAACAATCATGTCGCCATCTTATAATATCATCACGGTCTATCAACATTACTTTCTTTCCAATTTTCTCGAATGTAAAACCAATGTCAAGTAAGAACCTGTAGAGTGTACTTTTCGAAAAATTGGGTTAACCTTCTTCGCTATTCTGCAGTTAGTATCATGGCCATCGCAGGCGGAATATTTCTTACAAAAAAGCTATGAACTTTACATCTAACAAGTGTCTGAATGTGTTCATCATATACTTTCAAACGAGAATTGTTGTTTCAATTTATTATTGTTTGTAAGCTTTGCCACTGGATGGTTTTCTTTTTCATTGCGAACAGAATACACCATTCTTTTACCACAACCAAGCGCTTTACTTGTTTCCTCCAAGGCCTTAGAAACATTCATATTTTTTGCAAAATATGTAAAAAGGAATTTAGGATCACTTGCTTCTCCTTCGACGAATACACTTCGCCTGTAAGATTCCATACTCCAATTCTACGAATACATCACCTTTGTATTACATGTAATTATAACAGCTGTTTTATTATAGGGACTTGCAACAGATAATACAAACGACGGCGACAGTGGCTTTTTTATAAAAACTGATCTGTTTAAAATACGTAATAGAAAAAAACTGGGGTAAATTCAAGAGACACAGAATAATCGAAATTGACAAATGACAGGTACAGTAAATGATTACCAACAGCTATATTATCTCTGACCGATAGCCACCAAATAATCCGGCAACAATCCCCATGATAGAAAAAGATAGATACATATAAACGAGTATGAAAGGGACGCATATAGTCCATAAGAACAATACTTCTTTTAAAACTTGATCTAGACTGTACGAGTAAGTATTTTACCTATTCGCTTTGTTGGGTTAGATAATCACCGATTGTTGACAGAACAAATTTTTATCTATTTGCAAAGTGTCGAGTACATCTATAATTATTATTATATAAATATTATTATTATAAAATTTCATTTTATAATTAATGATAAACCTGAAATTTTCATTTCAGGTTTATCATTTTACTTATGTAAGTTTCGAATCTAAATTTGCGTATACCTACCTATGTATCAATATATATATTAAATCGCACAAGGTACAAAATGGACTGTTTCAAAATTATAACAAATAAAAAGGATTTTTCTTAGGTGTTGTATAGCTGTTTTAATACGCATAATTTATTGTACAGTCATATATAACAATAGGAGAGAATTCTAGACCTCTTAAAACTTTTTATACGTATCAATTATCCGACAGAAATTTGATTTTCTTGACTTGAAAACCTGATATGAGACCATAAAGTTAGAATACGCTGATGTTGTACATTCTACCGTGCACATTCTTGTGTCAACACTCAATGTTAGGGGTTCATACACATATCATATATGTATATTCCCAAAATCTGTCACGGAATTTGTAGCCGAGATGTTATCATTTAAATTGATTATTATCTTTAGTCTATAAACCTGTTTGATCCGGTTACAATTAATCACTATGATAAGTGGATATTGTTAAGCTGGATATCGAAATTGCTTAGCCCACCTAAAATGTGTTTGCTTCGTTTCTTACGCAATACTTTCCTGGTAAATTGTTGTGTTGAGAACTCCAAGCCTATTGTTTTAGCATTTGTATATATGCACAGCTGTCTAAATATACAAATAGTTGGTGTAAAAAGGCAGTATTTACATAGGAGTCAATATATTGTTTTATTGTATGGAAAAAACTGTATACTTTATTACGCTTACAATAAAAGATTGCTAATACTTGCAATAAAAAATATGTAAAATATGTATAATGCTAATAATGTCTTAAAAAAAGAAAAATATCCTCAAAATTTTAAAAACATTTCTTACTACTACTGTTATTGATGAATATGTTCTGTTACACTTAAAATTTAGATTAAGAAAGAACGAAAGACGCTGTTGCAAAACCCGTCAGCACCCAATTAAAGACAAGATCTTTAACAAGATCTGTGAATTAAGCATTGCGACATATGTAGAATTTAGCACCGTTCTTGCTTGTTATACTTTCATTATTACCATTGTTTTAAGGCCATCTAGATGGCTATTTATTTATTTTTTTAAATTAAATGTTTATTTCTTAAATTTTAACGTTATCCATATATGTACTAACAAGGAAATGCGTCCAAGTTAATATCTCCGATTTTAATAAAACTTGGTAGGAAGAATGTAGAGCACCGAAAAATATTTGACACGTATTTTTCTAGCGTCCTATATTTGGTTCTAGGGAGTGTAAGAGGGTCTCAAAGTTTCCCCCAAAAAGCACATTTTTTTTTGCAATATTTCAGAAATGAAAAGAGATATCTAGATAGGATTAAGGTCAAATCGTTCCTTGTTACCAGCCGTACATTTTATGGTTGAAAAAACAACAGTGGCGTACCCACGGGCTGGTTAAGGGGTTAAAAAATACAATTTTTTCTCGCCCCTGCTTTTATATATTATAAATCCAAACTTTGCTTTTTTTAATCTTTAAACTACATGAAAAAATAAAGGTTACCTGCTTTTGGATTTTTTTTCTAAATGTTCATTTTAAATTATTGTCATTTTTATGTACACCTACAGATGACTATTTCCCTTCATATTTTTTGAATTATAAATAAAATATAAAAAAGTAAAGTGATACGTACAAATAATTATGCCAAAAAAACTTTGTGCGTTGTGGATCATCACATATAAATTACTTTTTCACGTCTTGGCAAATCAATGTGTTTATGGTTATTAATGTATGAAACTGATTATAAATAAAACTTTAAAAACAAGGTACGAACTTTTACCTGGATCTTTTTTATGCTTGCATTCAAATTAGTATAAAATCTAAACAACCAATAATATAAATATTTAATTTCATTCGAAAGTGCGAATTTTCTTCACAAATTTCCAAATATTCTGTTTTAAGTATAAATAGAAACTACCTAGCCATAAATTATCACGTCACGCATTGTGCTATATACATGTATATTACCACTACTAGTTCAAGATAACATTCTCACATATCACCTAGCTGCTTTTTTTTAATAATTGAAAATAATGTAGTTATTAAATTCGCTTACATAATCAATTGAAAGCAACATTTAATTCCAATATCAAAGTTAATATGCACCGGTTTACTGTCAATGTTAATTGACTCGCTCTCGAAAAGTGGATCCTAAGTAGGTTACCAGCTGTTTCTGCGGTCCAAAACACAGTCGATAAAAAGTAGTGGGGGGATTTGAATATAAAACTCGCTTCGAAATAGAGATTTTATTTTCCACTATTACAACAATAAAATAAAATGCTCTTTTTTTTATATCCACATTCGGCTGCATGCGTTTAAACCTAAAACCATTTTCTGGGCGATTGAGTGCTCCTGCGTAAGAGAAAAAAAACATGTTTTTGTTTGGAAAAATATTTTTACGTCCGTTGACGCTATACCTGGGCGTTTTCCATGTCCTTTCGATGACTTTTAACGAGTCGTATCGGCTTCTGTAAACACGTCGAGGGGAAAATGAAAAGGGAATCGTTGCTATATAAATGTTTGGTAATAAATTTGCCTCAGTATTTGATTTCAATTTTGAGAATAAGGTAAACATCATTTCGACGAGAGAGAAAAAAAGAGAGACGATTCTTTTCGTATACAAAATGAGGTAATTATATTACAAATCTACATATTTGAATTACTGATGAAAAAGATACGTATATTCTACTATATAAGTATTCGATTAAAAAATATATATTTAGCATGATTACCTATCAAGTTTACTGCATTACTCACCTAGTAAAATTGGTTCAGGCACTTGTAGGTGAACCAGTTGACCTAAATAAACATTTTAAAACCTTTGTTTCATTGAATAAGCATATAGACATGAAGAATCTCAATATTTTCAATACCTAGGCGTCCTTTTCTCAACAGATGGCGTTAGTGGCCGTCTAAAAATTAATTTTATCGTAATTTAGCACGATTAAACTTCAACGTAAAATTCATATTTTCACCTGGGGGGTGTTGGTGGACTCACATGAACGCTAAAATACATAATAACACGTAAACAAAAACAAATAAACTAGTAAATGGTTATTGAAAAAAAATTGACTTCATAAATTTTTATGCTCGTTCATATGCGAAAATGAATATTTATTATCGTGACGTGTTTTTATATGAAATATTCCGACTCATTGAAAACCGGGATTTATTTTGACTGTGCTAAAACTATTAAAATTTATCGCTTTATTCCCGTAGTTATTTATGATCCTGTGCGTTTTAACATCTCTATTAAATGCAAAAATCATATTTATTTAAAATAAAGTTGTTTTCTAGGATTTAAAAAAAATATATACAGAGTGGAGTAATAGTACCTCTTTTATCACTCGGGTTGTAGGCAATTAAATACAACTATTACATACGTAAACAGAAAATATTGTTTCTTTTTTTATATATATAAAACGGTGACAGTGAAAGACATATTTTTTTAATGGAACACCCTGTATATTATAACTATCTATTTATACTTCTCTGGCTTGTATTTGGATCCTCAATCACTGGAGATTTCTATTGGTACACGTTCTTTTACATTTCTTGTTCTTTTTGATTGTGTATTCTTGTCGGCATGCGCAAAAGATACCGCAACTTTGTCAATATGCACAAAGATATCATAACTTTATCAACAGGCGTCAAAGATGTCGTAACTGTGTCGACATGCGCCACATATAGCAATAACTTTGTCGGCATATACCAAAGATGCGCGTAACTTTGTCGGCATTCAAGAAAAAGCCATAACTTTGTCGGCCTACACCAAAGATATAACTTTGTCGACATTCACCAAAGATAACTTGGTCGGCATGCGCCGAAGATGTCATAACTTTGTCGCCATGCGCCATATTTGCCATAACTTTGTCCGCATGTACCAAACATTATAACATCGTCCACATGCGCCACAGATAGCAATAACTTTGTCGGCATATAGCAAAGATGGGCGTACCTTTGTCGGCATGCAACAAAAAGCCGTAACTTTGTCGGCCTACATCAAAAAGCCGTAACTTTGTCGCCTACATCAAAGATATCATAGCTACTTTGGTATGCACCAAAAATATTTTAACTTTGTCGACATGCGCCAAAGATACCATAACTTTGTCGACATGCACCAAAGATAGCATAACTTTGTCGACATGCCCCAAAGATATCATAACTTTGTCGGCATGCACCAAAGATGTCATAACTTTGTCGCCATGCGCCAAATTTGGCATAAATTTGTCCGCATGCACCAAATATCATAAATATGTCGACATGCGCCACAGATAGCAATAACTTTGTCAGCATATAGCAAAGATGAGTGTAACTTTGTCGGCATGCGTCAAAGATACCATAACTTTGTCGACATGCACCAAAGATAGCATAACTTTGTCGACATGCCCCAAAGATATCATAACTTTGTCGATATGCACCAAAGATGTCATAACTTTGTCGCCATGCGCCAAATTTGGCATAACTTTGTCCACATGTACCAAACATCATAAATATGTCTACATGCGCTACAGATAGCAATAACTTTGTCGGCATATAGCAAAGATGGGTGTAACTTTGTCGGCATGCAACAAAAAGCCGTAACTTTGTCGGCCTACACCAAAGGGATGCGCCAAAAGTATCTTAACTTTGTCGACATGCGCCAAAGATACCATAACTTTGTCGGCATGCACCAAACATCATAACTTTGTCGACATGCGCCACAGACAGCAGTAATTTTGTCGACATATACCAAGCATTAAAAAATGCTAATAGAAAATCCAAGAAGGATGTAGACCGTCTTGCTGCAGCATCGTATGTTTTGCTGTAAAGCATTAAAAATGCTAATATAAAATCTACCAAAGGACACAGATAGGTATTTTCATTTAAATTTCGATCAATAAAGTATGGACCGAAGGTTTGATCATAAAAACATCTTCAAAACGTTGAACTTGTTTCTGAATGGCGTTATCTTAATCGTCAAAAGCACAGAAGTGGTTATTTTGTGATAAAACATTGGAGTAAACAGTTAGTTCATCATGAAATTCTGTGAAAACTTTAAATACTTATTTTACGTTATAGTTCTTCTGGTATCATCACCATTTAAAGGTGCTGGTATTTCTTCCTGTACTATTATACTTCGGCTCCCATTTGAAGATGACGAGGTTCTGAATGAAATTGGGGTTAAATTTATTTTGACAAGGTTAATTATTGAACTCACCCTGATGATGGTGTTACCCAGATTGGTTGATCACCTGCGTTTTCACCGAATGGCCTAAAAATCTTCGCTTGCTCCTTGTATTATATAATTTTAATTAATTTATTTTTAACTTACCCCCTGCCCACATAATCCGCTATATTAACTTCCCTATAATAATTTATCATTTTGATGATTAGGGTGTCAAACAGAGAAATATCGTGATTCCCATGAAATAGGTGAATGATAAGGCGTTCTGCAAAGTGTATCTTATAAAACAGTCTTATTTGAAATTGATGGCTCTAATACCATGGATAACCATAGATCTACAAAAGTGCTCCTGCATGGAAAAATACATCCCATAACGTTACAACCAACAATCTTCATCCTAAGTGTTCATCAACATGCTTGTAACAAATCATCTAAATACCTCTCCAAACGCAATATTAATTCTTGATATTTCTACAAAAAAAACAATTCAGAAACCTCAATGATTTACCAACATGTGCAATATTTACTCTTTCAACTAAAACACTTTCCTCCAAGAAACTCTGACTTTTTTCCAAAGCGTTTACACACATCTGAATTTTGACACCGAAAGGTTGGAGCAATATCTCTACAGCAGTTAACTCATATAAGATAGCATCTCTGTGATTCTCTAAGTTTTTCAATTCGATGTTGATGATCTCCTCATCCTACGCATGATTTCCTCAAAAGTATCAAGCGATTTTGGGTTTGTCATTTGGTTGACGGTGGAAGCTAGTTGGTCGTGAAAACTTTTTAGCTCTTACGCATTATCGGTGAAGATATGTTGCCGGTGTTTATTTCTAATTTATTGACGCCGACGCACACCAATGAAGAGCCTCAAGTTGACGTTGCAAATTTTCCGGTATAGATTCATGCGTTGATTGAGAGTTGAAATTGTCTAAAGGGGTTTCAGATCGTCCCAAGTTCGATGGTTAAAGCGCTTTGGGATGTTCTATGCGATTCTCCAGGTGAAATGTGCTTGTAGGAATGGTTGATTCCTTTACAATTCTGAAAATGCTTCGGTACATTGATGTTAGTGGGTGCTATCGTGATTACCTAAGTATTTCTTCAGTCTGTAAAATCGTGTTCGCTCCCAAGAAGTGAGTAAAGAAGCCTTCTTTATGGACTAATCCATTTCTATCAAGTATATTTGATAAGATTGTAAAGTTATCCTCGTACAAAGGATAGCACGCAATACTTTCTCCATGGCTTCCTATTAGGAAAGCGATCGATCCGTACAACCATAAAATCATTATTAAAAAACACACGAGGCAAATCCCGGCCCTCAAACAGGGTACAGCTTTCCTGGTGTAATAACAACAACATGGCGATCCACATAGGAACAGGATCCAAATGAAAAACATCAGGATGCTTGCGGCTGTAAAAATCGAAATAAAAGACGCTAGTCAAAACTCATTAATTACGCGACGAGCATTTACTAGTAAAAGCTCACGGCGGAAACAATTGAATAGAAAAGTTAGCGGGTGACCCTTTTTGCGTGATATAAAAGCTTGTGTCAAAAACAGCGATTAAATTGAAGTCAGTTTCTGGGGGGATTAAAAAGTCTGCCAGTGGTTCATTGCGGTATTGCGACGTTTTATCTTTGGTATTTGGTTAAAATTCTCTTTACGATGATGGATGGACAAATTCTACATGTACTGCTATTTTTTTAAATATTTATGTATTTAGATATAAGGTGCTAAATGAAATTAACTTGAATTCCTTTATTCAAATAGAAAGGCAAAAAATGAAACGGTTTATTTAAAAATCTTCATCTTTACATAGCTGCTACGCTTTTGCTGATCAAATTAAAGCGAGGTGGGGTGGGCAGTCAGGCTTCAGAGCTTGGTTGCTCACGGAAGGAAGTCACCCACTTGTTCTCGACGAGGATTCGCGAGGCGTCTAGGACAAACACTTCAACAAAGTTACACCGAATGAATTTTTAAGACGGTGTTTCTGGGGTAATTAAAAAGTTTTTTTTTTGAGCAGGGGAAAGTTTGAAAACGCATTAATTTGAACACTTTGCATCAAGTATCTCCGCAAAGTGTTTTCCTTGCTTAAGTTTTGTTTATTTTTCGTTAACTGTCGGAATCTCTGATGTTATTTTCTTAAATGATGGAAGATTAAAATTTTTCTGTGGTGGAAAAATTAATAATTTTGCGTTTGCATTTGTAGCACCATTCAGTGATTTATCAAATTTGCTTCGAAGAATTTTTTTTTCATGATGCTCACAGGAGCAGAGGCTCTGCTCCGGTAAGCCATTAAAAAGTTCCCCTAAAGCTATCGGGCTGAAATTAAAGCAAATGAAAAATTAGCTCAAGCGATGCCACCCCAATCGAGATATTAGCATAAGAATCGAAAAATTCAATATTTTTTTTTTCAGGTATTACTTAAGCTATATCACGTTCAAAAAAATTATGTAAGTAAACATTGATTATGGGCATTCTATAAAAATACAAGTACTAATTGCGTTCACTCAGTTCAACTAATCATTAACTATAACTAACAGCTTCTTGCGAGTTTCGCCGTGTTGCCAAAACTTCCGCTCGACGTTTCGCTGTTCATACTGACAGCTTCTTCAGGATAACTGAACTGATTCTCCATGGTCCGACATTCTTCTTATATACGCCCCTGGTGCATCCAACCGTGTAGTTTCCGCTCCATTGACCGTGACGGTTCGTAGTAGGCTCTTCCCTTACCCATTAGCCCTTTATCATCAGTAATAGCCAACTTGTTTATGGAAGCATTTGAAGAAGAAGCCCTAAGCTCCAGCGATATGAAACCCAAGTGTTGGCTGCGATATGTCGACGATACTTTTGTACTATGGCAACACGGAGAAGAGAAACTACAACAGTTCTTGGAACACATAAACTCACAGCACCCAGCCATCAAGTTTACCATGGAGAAAGAACAAAATGGAAATCTCCCTTTCTTGGATGTTATGGTTAAGAAAACAAAAGAGGGACTGCTAGAGCACGCAGTATTTAGGAAGAAGACGCACACCGATAGATATCTGCATGCAAGATCTCACCATCATCCGATGCAGAAGAAGACATTAATACAAACATTGCTATCCAGAGCCGAAACCATCAGTGACGAACGACATCTTACCAGTGAAAAGATACATTTGGAGAAAGCACTGAAGAAGAATTGAAAATATGCAATCTTCAAAAGCCCTTGTAACTTTTTAACTTGTGAAAATGCTTGATTTATATAAGAACTTTATTAGGGCACTTTTTGACGTAGAATTCAATGCTCTAATTTGTTTTTTTTAATTCGTTTTTTTTTGAGATATATATCAAGACTTGTGTTTTTTTATATGGAACACCCTATATATTTTTACACTATTCAAAAGCACTTAAAATTGCCTTTAATATGATATAACACACTTGATATTTTATTTAAAGGATTTTTAAGATATTTGATTTTTTGTTTGCAATTTAACAGTATTTCAAGATGGCTCTGGCTGTAACTAAACAATGCGCGTATTTGTTTTATATTGTCAAAATATTTTGAAATGTCAATTTGAATGAATGTTACTGGTGGTTTTATTATTCAAGATTTCAAAAATGTATGAAAACTATGACTTATTTACAGTTTCCCCCAAAACGGCAATTTCCTCTAATTCTTTGTCTCTATTTTGAGCCATATAATTTTTAGGTCTCGGTTTTTGAAAGGATCCAAATTTTATTAAATGTTTCTTTAACCTAGTGAACATGTCTCTGAATGGTTGTTGTCTTTCAGGATATCGTTCATAGTAAATATTACATGCAGCTTCCGCATTTTCACTATAAAACACTTTAACATGTCGTATTTTTCATAGTTTTCATATATTTTTGAAATCTTGAAATAATAAACACACAGTAACATTCATTCAAACGACATTTCAAAATATATTTGACAATATAAAACAAATACGCGTATTGTTTAGTTACAGCCAGAGCCACTTGGAAATACTGTTAAATTGCAAACAAAATCAAATATCTTGAAAATCCTTTAAAATAAAATATCAAGTGTGTGTATATCATATTAAAGGCAATTTATCTGCTTTTGAATAGTGTAATACTATTAGGTGTCCATATAAAAAAAACACACAGTTCTTGTAATATCTCAAAAAAAATAATTCTACGTCAAAAGTGCCATTAATAAAGTTCTTATTATAAATCAAGCTTTTTCACAAATTAAAAGTTACAAGGTTTTTAAAATATTGCATATTTTACGAAAACGCTCTGTATCTCTTATATTACGAGATAGATAAAAAATACGGACTTCACCAATCGATTTCTTTTAAAATCGAGCTCCAGAAGCATAGATCAGATTTTTTCTAATTCCTTTAGAAATATAAGTTTCCTATTAAAAGTGTCGAATTTGGCCCACCCTGTACATACTTATAGCTTGCAAGCAACGTCAACGTTCGAGCTATGTTTGTTTGTTCTTTTATAAGTGTAGATACACATTCGTCTGTGCAAAGTGTAAACAATTATTCAGCTCGCATAATTAGTGAAGCACACGCAGAAATTACGAAGAACTAATGCATCATAACTTTATAACAAGTTGCAACGCGATAAGTTTGTCTTGTAATCGATAATGAAAGCACATAATACATGTCGGACTTTAGGTTTCAACTTTTGCATTAATCATAGTAGAGAGGTTATATACAACTGTCATGTCATCTGTCAGATGTTACTCACCGACTACTGCTAGATAGCGCCACAAGTCCTTTTCAGCCACCATTTCTACTAAACCTAGCACGTCTTTGGCACTCGACTTGACCGATTTCGCCATTGATTTCGATACATCTTCCAGGGAACGCACGGACTCGTACATTTGTCGCTTACGCCCTTGGAGCACGGTCCAGATAGCTGTAAGTAAATTGAAAAAGATTCCTTTCGTTTCGCAGAGACGATGCATCCGGAATAATAGGAACAAGAATTTCACAATGAATAGGTACCTTACGTTTCTCCTGCAGAGGGAATGGTAATTCTAGGATTTTTTTTAAGTCAAACTCACACAGAGATGCGACACATTTTAAAATGAAAATCACGACCGTCTATCCGCGAATTAAATTAATAAAATCGCTGGTCTTAAGGAATGGGTAAATTGAGCGGGGTAATTTCACTCACTTTATGGAAAACGTTGTTTTGCGGATTTCTAACGAGATTTGGGGGAACGTATTTTAACACTCTGGAGGTTATTTTAAAGTTTACTTTAATAAGCGCTAATTGCCGAGTTGGACGGCGTTTTTTGGGGAAAAGATTGTTAGTTTTAGTGATTATGAGGGTAATTAAGCGTGAAAGAGTTCAAACGGGAAAATTGTGATTAAAATTCTGCTAAATTTCTTTTTAAAATAACAAGCACAGTTACGAATCTGTCTTCGTCTAGCACACCGGAAAAAAAGGATTTGTTAAAGCAACAAAATATATTTTGTCAGAGGTATTTATCTAGAGCAAATAATAATTTATTTAGCCCATCATATTCGTTTATTTGGATATACACCCAGATAACATGTAAAGCTTACGACAAGCTTGCCACTTGCTTAACTTTACCTTGTCCAGACAAGCTTAACAGTAAAAGGTTAATGGAACGTTGTGACAAAGTTATTATATCATGGTACGGTGACTACGTGTAAAATGAAATATACTTGAAATAATTTAATTTATATGACATATTAAAGCAGTTATTGATAAAACAAGACATATTTACCAATACAGGGTGATCCTGATAAAGAGTTAAATATATAATATGTAGGCAGCTGTAATCATATTACAATCAAAAAGTCTTAATGCAGGGGGTCTATCTGTAAGCATTAACGAGAAAAAATATTTTATAAATGCCGTGGACTAGAGCCGCACCTGTGCCCAACCTAAATGCTGTCCCGAGTATACCCCCACATACCACTATCATTCAGCCATTACCGCTGATAGTTTTGTGTGGATCGCCGCTTGGAGTGCAGCTACTTTCGAAATTTTATTTAAATTCTTCCCGTCTCGAAAAAACGATCCTTTTCAGGACCATCATGATTCCATATAAGAGAAATCGAAGCTTGATGCGTCGGCAAAGCGCGGGAATGTTATAGATTCATTTTCGCGCGACATCATAGTAAAAGCGTGTTTGCAAATTTTCTGTATCTACATTTATTTCTGTGTAATTCCGATTCAATTCATTTTGCGTTTATTGATTAAATAAATCCAAATAGAAATAACTCAGATTCATGTGGTACCGTTTATTAACAACTAACTCTCGATTCGACAAAGCAATATTTACGTTTTTTGTAACTACTGAAGTCGCATATCCGGTGAAACTCGAACGTCTTATCAGGATATTAAAAATAATACTTTGTAGACTTACGTAGAATGCTCCGAACCAAACAGGAATGTTTATTTTATAAAAAGAAGAAATTTAAAATGTCTCAGTTTTTCTATTTTTACAAGGGCCTTTATTTATTCAGAAATGACGTTAAATGAACTTACGGCATACCATTAAGAATAATACTAAATGAGTGCAATGTATTTATACATAATACCACGTTTAGCGGGCGCTTAACATGACGTTTCCTTGCATCAGGCCCGGACTAAAGAATTTTTGGCTCTAAATTTTACTCTTTTATTTTTTAATGATGAAATCCGGTTTCGGCGGGTTTGTGCTTTATATGTCGTGTAGTTAACACTCAAGCAAGATTTACTTTTTTATTAGATACACCCTGTATACGATATTTCACAAAACTATATAACTTTATTTTAGAGCTAAATACAATATTTTTAAAGATCTATTTAACTACAAAATTCAATTTTTCTTATTCTATTAACAACAAATAATCAAAATATACTATTTTTGAATGTTTTTTTTATCAATGTATTACAACATAACAAATATTATACTAAATTAGTGTAAAATTGACGCATCAATCATATTAATGTGGCTCTATGAATAAATTCTTATTATATTATTATTAATTATTTTATTATCATATGCTTTACAGACAAGCTAACCCGTTACCTTGCTTTAGAAGAAACTTGTCCTGTGTCAACTAGCAAGCTTGTCATAACCTTGCAGCAAGCTTGCACCCTTCCCATAACAAGCTTTTTCCCTTGTCGGAACAACCTTCAAAAAGGCTTGTATAAACCTTAAATTGTTATCTGGGCAATGATATTTTGTTAGCAAAATTAGTTCAATCAAACAAATATTATTAGATGTTAAATCAACAAAGTATTAAGATTTCATTTTAATAATATAATAGTTTTGAGTCAAAAAGTATACCCTTTTCATTTAACCATTTATTTTTAAACGCCAGATTATTCTTTATATTTAAAAATGAAAAACTATTTTCAATAACGATTTCCGAATGTTGTAATTGATTGTAAACTTAAAAAGAAAACAAAGAGGATTTACATATGAGAATTGTGAACCTAAATTTGTGATATTTATAACATATGTACGTGTATGTAAGTGCATACTTACAAGTTACAAGCACACTAATCAAATAACAATACTTTTTTTCTTGTGTTTAATAGGATTATATTATTATTCAGTTGTGATTCAATCATCATATATACTAGCAATGTAATTAAAAAAATAAGGATTATCTAACCAAAATTGCAGTTAATGAAATGCAGTTCTAATGTTAGGGCTACTCTATCCTAAACTTTCACAACTACTTGCCTTAATCTAAACATTATCGAGTAAGTTTTTTTACCCGTATAGTAGCAAATACATTGAATATATTATATGAGTACAGACATTGCCGTAAAGATGGCAGTTCTCCTGTTTCACTATAGTAACAACGTATATTTAGCATAATTGAATCGATGGCAAATACGTTCATAAATATTTACCTCTTTACCAGGTAAATTTTAATAGCGTCAGGGATTGATAGTGTCACTGATTTTGGTTCGTGTATTCGAGTTCGACATAACATAGTTTTTTCAGCCCAAAAAGTAGAATGCTGTGTCCATTTATTGGTGATATTTTGCAGAAGTACTTCAAGCTATCACCTGACAAAGCCTAGATGAAAACTAAGGTAAATATCTTTTAACCTCTGCTTGTTAAATCTCCCTGATGTGAGATTGTAAGATGTCTAACTTGCACTACGCTGATAGAGATTTCGAATCAAAGATAGGTACCAATGGGGAGTGATAAATAAGTTTAATTCTACTGATGAAAATAAATATCTTTCCCCGCTGCTACATGTCACATTTTAATGAAGCTACTTCTCTTTTGCATGCCAGCCGAACAAATGAACCCGTCTGGCGCTTCCCTCAAAATCTCTTGGAAGACTTATTTAATTCGTCGACCCTCGGAATCATCAACAGCTTAATGATCTCAAGTAATTGTAGCCTTCGCAGGTGGATAGTGTTACTAATAATTCGTTCGTAGGGTCGGAAACTGTGCACGTAATGAAGATAGGAAATATAATATATCTGATGCAGGTTAGCTCCATCCAGTTAAACGAAGGAAAAATAGCGTTTGGTCTAGACTCTTAATGGCGACTTAAAATATATTGTGTAGTTACTTCTTAAGTGCTTAATTAAGATGTAAATTAAGAAAAATTGCATCAAATATAAACTACACTAAAAAAAAAAAGAAGGAATTGAAGAACATTGTGCGTCAAATTATGGACACATGCGCAGGGCAGATAAAAAGGCGGTATTCAAAAAAATTATAGAGTAAAATCCAGGATATGTCGGACAAAAAGGAAGACCAAAGAATATTAGATGGAAAGGGCAAGTGAAAAGTAATCAATAGAAGGAAGAGAATAGCTAACAGAAGGGAACTGAAAAATATTTGACAGCTAGACAAAGACACATCAAACATAATGAAAGAAGAAAGAATGGAAAATAAGATCAAATCTTCCTTTTTTTGTATGAATAAAATGATAGGATAGATAAGAGAATATCAGAATTTCAGAAAACATGTATTAGCTTATATTTACTTAATATTCACAAGTTAGTAGTCGGGAAAATTATAACATGAATTCTATGTATAACCAACTTCATAAAAAAAGTCACATACCATGTGATATCCAAATGATTGTCGTAAGAAAAAAACTGTTTTTCCGGAAAAATTTATCTATACTTATTACCACAATTTAATGAGCGAAGTTAGCTACATACAAAATTTCATACATTAAATGCAATTTCTTGACATTTAGCGACATTGGGTGTCGTGTTGTAGTATCTTTCGATTATTTATCTTATAATTTTTTTCAAATCGTTTATATTTACATCTAATATCACCAACAATAGTATTTCTGAATACTGTAAGAAAATAAGGAATTTATCTGTGGTAATAGCTCAACAAACAGGTAAAAAATCAATATTAACATTAAGTGAAATAGTTTATTAGTTTTATAATTTATAGGCTTATATACACTTCAGCGCAATGAGCTGTCAAAAGAAGTTACATTTTCATCCTTATAAAGTTTCACGGTACAGGAATTTATTACCATTAGATCACGATAGGCATTGGATTTTGTCATTGGTTTAATAACAATTTAAGGACGATGACTTGCTAACAAATCATTTCTCTCCGATGAAACCTGTTTTATCTAACAGGCTATATCAATTTACAAAACTATTGTATCTGGTCTGCCAGAAAATCCACACGAATTCGAGAAACGCAATTGCATCCCGCTAAAAGTTGGAGTTTGGTTAGCTATGTCCAGGCAACGAATAATGGGCCAATTTTCTTCGAGGAAACTGTAAAGCCCAACGTTACCAACAAGATGTTGGAATTGTTTATTGCAGAGTTACAAGAAAATGAGCTTGAAGCAGTTATTTTCAGCACGATAATGCTCCAGCACAATACTGCTCGACAACCTGCCAATATCTTCAACAGTTTTTTGCTGACAGGTTCGTTTAGAGCACAAAGATGGCACCAAGATCGCCTGATCAAAATAGGATCTATAGAAACCGCATGCATACCATAGAAGAACTGAGAGATGCAGTTTTGTCACTTAATAAATTATACTAATTGTATGTTATAATTTAAGTAATAAATAAATTTAGTTAAACACCAGTTAGTACTGAATTGTAACAATCATAATTTAGTAAAGTTAAATTAATTACATTTCATTTTTACAAGCAGAAACACCAATCCATAGTCGTTTATATAATGCGAGTTCAAATATAGGTTACGTTTTCCTTATTTATGACAGATTCGTTTACTTTCTTATGTTCCAACACTGACTTAGTTCCAACCTTCATTACAAACACGCGGCATATACCTACACCCTGTTACTATCTATAGGAGTGGAATTGACAATCATTTTGAATCTCTGTGTATAATTGCAATATTTTGTCTAGACAGAGCAGATACGTCAAAATGTAAAGATTATATTCAAGAATAAACATAAAATAAATACATACCAACAGGTTATTAATTTATGTGTAAATAAATAAATAAACAAGGTAAAAAAAAATACTACAGATGAGAGAGAGCTAGGCATATGGCATTGCATTGTCTATAAACACTAAACACAAATTGGACACAACCCTAGTTAAAGTTGATGAGACATTAATAAATAGTCGGTTATTATTTAAAAATTCTCTTCTTTTTTAATTAATTTAAAATTAAAAACACAATTACAAATAAATTATATTGGACGTTTTTAACCATTTTTATCGTCAAACTTAACTATAATATTTTTTGTTTGTTTCTTTATTTCATTCTAAAATTACCTACACATCAACATTCCTATATATTTAATTTACAATAACGAAATACTTGAATTATTTTAGTTTATGCCAAATTAAATGTAAAAAGGATATTTTAAAACTAAATATTACTATACCTAGTCATTGATTTAAAATTGATTTCAATATAAACGTGTTTGTATATTTGATAGTAAATATTCATTATTGTTGTATAAATAGGGTTGTCCAACATTTATACCAAGTCACTATTCGCACCAAACAATTTTATAGCCTAAAAAATAAACTTTTGCTATGTTTTGTACTGTAGGATTAAAACTGAGGTTAGAATGTATGTTCTGTCCACACAAGATATTGTAATTAATTTTTATTATATAATTATCTTATTATTATGGTTCCAAAGACCGTTCTTGAAGTTAGAATGTAGATGATTATGCTTTAATCCGCTAATAGTTTAAAATTTTGCTTAGTAATTCCTGTGAAATCGGCTCTAAATAAACCTTATTAATCCTGAGGTAATTTTGTATCACTTAGATTATTTCTATTTCAACAAATATATGTATATTACAATAACAGTTCTAGTTTCTACTTATAAGAGGTTAATTTAATAAATTGTAGTCGGATATGAATTGAATTAAAAGGATTTTAGATCTTATTTGGGTAAGTAAATCGTATTACATGATTTCTGATATTACTAATAATAAAATTTTACAAGCCTTTTGTCTGTTGGGGTAGTTCAGGAGCTCAGGAACTTGGGTCAGGTTCTCCTTGTATGTGTTCGGCTATGGACGATTTTCTTCTGGGTTTAATCCGGTTTAGGATTCTTGAAACGTATCCAAGATAATTAAGACCAACGTAGATGTGCTTTGTAATTCGTTCTTTAGGATAACTCATAGCCCGGTAAGTTGTTTCCCGGCACTTTAACGATTCTTTTCACTGGTATTGGGGTAATTTCACTAAATTTCTCTGGAGCTAACTATATACAGATGTTACTTTTATCAAGGTTTATTGATCTTTCTTCGTTTTTTCAGCAAAAGACGCTAGCACTAGCACTTATCTGTCACCGAATCTACGCCTGCTATCAAAATATTCTACCGTGCAATCACATCTCAATATCGCAATCACGTGCTTTGACAGTTGAATTCTACAGAAGCGGTGTTCTTATACAGTTATGTATAAAAATTCCAAGGTTAAGTTTTCGAATTGTGATTTGTGAAATATTTAATTTGCGAAAGTTTATTTGTAACGTCTTTCTGCGTATTAGTTTTACAATTTTCATTGTAAATTCTTTTAAATCGTTGGATTTTAGATTTTGACGTTTGTACTCATAGTTTTTCACAAGTAATATAATGTAGTTGAACTTTAACACGGTAGATGGCACCGTTTTGACAATTAAAAAATTATTTTATTGTATTTTTGTAAGTAAAAACGTGTAAATTCTTGTAATGTATCATTATTTATTTATAAAAAAATGTTATAAAATGAATATGTAGGTAAAGTAAGTATACTAATGTGATTTTTGCCGTGTGACATCACCTGCTCTTTGCGAAGACGTTCCACTTGCAACGTATCCAGGAATATCCCTCAGGAATTCGACTGCTTCGTCCACGCTGTCGTTCAGCTTGTTATCGCGGTTGACGCTTTCCAAATACCGCAAATTGGGGTCGGCCAGTAGCTAGTTTGCGGGGAAAATATATAAGAGAAAGAAGAAAAAAAAAGTTATTTTGACGTATGAGGCCAGTGCGTGTATACGGGACCCGAAAAATATGACCCAGCCAGTTGGCAAACTCCGCTTCGATGGCTGTTGACATCGATAAATAACGATTTCACGTCCGGCCGACGGTTTGAATATCATGACGACAGTTAACGTCTGCCTTGACTGGGGGGATTGATTAATTACGGTTTTGTGTTGATTTTTAATTGATCTATTTCTAATTCGCTGTGGAATTTATATTAAATTAAATCATTCTAACGTAAGTTTTTTCAAAAAAAATTAAACGAAATCCCCACCATCTTAGATTGATGAAATGGGTGTAAATAGGTATAAATCGAACTAGACACATCTACGGCCATAGAACCATCGCTGCATTTAATCAGAAACTTGTCTCAGTTGCCGTGAACGTTTTTACAGAGAGCACAGTATAGAGAGATAACTGTAGAGACAGATTGGCTTCCCGCTCTCGTCCGTTTTTCGAATCGTAGTAAAATGAGCGTGGCCGCTGATAAATAAATCGTATTGTGCAGCACGTGAGTCGTGCACGATCGTGCATTTCATTCAAGAAAATTTTGGCGGGGTGCTAGTGTTTATAGCAGCACGTATGTATGTGTATGTATCAATCACGATAAATTAAATACCACGTTTAGGCACTTAGGTTATGTCGCTATGATGTTCACCCCCATTTTATTTTTAAATTTCGTTTGTTCTCTTGATGTCTTATTTGTGAATCTTGGTTTACGTGTACGGTGTATTAGCCACACATTTTTTTATTATTATTTTTTTCATAGACAGTTTTACATACGTTTTTTGTGTTCAGTTTTAAGTGATCATTCATAAGTATTTTAATATAATCAATTGTACACTTAAATGTCAAAAATACTCAAACTATGGGACTAATAACACCACATACTATGAAAAGGTGTTTTAAAGTATGAAGTGCACTTCAATGTTTACAGTAAAAAGTACCGGAGAGATCAACATTTAATTTTTTGTTTTTATTAAAGGTTGTAATGTAGCAATACATCATAGCAATCATTGGTGATGCTTGATGATGGAACCAGAGGAATTTGGATCAACTACCTGCATTGATTACAATCATAGGCATACTCCCAACTGCAAGAATAGTGCGAGAAATAATTACAATTTAAGTTTTTTCGAAAAAATTCGTTGCGATACGTTGTGTGATATTTAATATGGAATGTTTAAATGTTCACAATTGTGATGTTTTGAAGCATTTTCCCAGCAACACGATCAGTTAGACGATTCAACATTATTTTGCCATTTAAAGGCATATGAACATGCGAATAAGCAGAAATTTGGAAAATTAAAAACCTTTCTTTTATGTCATAATATTAGAGAAAATATTTTTGAATAATTTTGAATTAGTGTGACCACAACTGGTGGGTGTTTGGAAAAATTCACAGCACAGTTCAGTTTTATTAATTTTGAACATCCAGGTCAAGAATGCGATTATTTTACACATTGAAGTTTGTAATTTCAAAGATGTTGGGTTTCACGGTACACATAAATACATTAAATAGAAGCACGTGTGAAATCGGCAGAAAAAGCTTGATAAAATGAAGTGACAAAGCATATAACTTTATAAAGTTGTCAATTATATAAATATGTAAACAACTTTCGGCTTGACCTTTCGTTGCTAGAATAAATTGTTGACCAGTACATTTGTATGTAATCTCTTCACTTACTAAAATTACAATATTAACATTAAACATTAATGCCAGAAAAATATAATGGATAAGACATTTTTATAATATAACATTATAAGTCTTTTTGTAGTTATTTTTTGCAGATACATTAAAATGGTCAATAATATATCATATAATTCTATGTAAAACTAAATAGTAATACTATGAATATATATAATAGCTATTTAAGTAAACGAAATACATTAATAATACTTTAAAAAGTAAAATGCTGCTTACAGAAGACAATAAAGCATTTATTGATTTAAAAAAAAAGTACATTAAATTCCATTTTAATAAACTTCAGTATTGGAAACAAATTATGGGGCACATAAATTAACATGAATTAGAATCTAAACAAAAACTCACAACACATAAGAAAAACGCCCGAATGCATTTTTTCTTTGAACATTTTGCTGTTTTTTCTATCAAATCTTTGTTTTGCATAACGAAACCATTCCATGACAGTTATTTCGTATTCTGTATCTGTGAGTACAATATTTCTTCTAATTCTCTCTGAATTAAAAAAAAAGACACCCGTCAAAAATAGAGATCAGAAAAACTATTTTATTTATATGAAAATTGAGGATAAGCTGCATATTTTATATATAAAACTGTTTATAATTAATGTAAAATTTGTATTTGATCAAGAATTACTATCAATTCTAAGAATGACATTACGTGACATTGCTCATCCTTATAACACAACAGGTAGGTTTTACTATAACATATATAGGTTATGATATACATAATACATATCTGTCTTTAAAGATCTTCCATGAATTTGAAAGGATCGACATATGTACCTACTTTAGCATTATAAATAAAACTTACCTGATAATGTTGATTCATTATTGAAGGGAATTTTTTCTCATCAAAATAATTGCGACGCACAATCCCAAGATGGTCCTATCCATGCCCTGTCCAGTCACGATAACCGTATATTGTGAAAGAGGGGGTTCACAGGTTCACGCCAACTCGTTTATGCGCGGTACGAAAAAACTTGTGATGGCAAGTGATACTAACTTTTACAAGTGCGCAGTGCGCAACCACAACCCCACTAACATGATTATTATAGGCTATAAGAAATGTTAAAAAATTTCATCACCATTATTTACTTTATAGAGAAAATTTGCTCGATTAGTTTTGTGTTTTGAAAATTCTAAATTTGTAGAAACATATATACGTACCTATCTTGCACTTTATAAAATGTAAATTTTGTAAATATGGTAATGTTACAACTAAATATTACCTCAACATTTCTGACAACAAAGTCTTCGTTTTGGCTACATTGTTTTAAAATATTTTTTCCTGATTACATTGAAATGTTACTGTAATGGCCTCTGCAATATTTCTATCATTATTTAATGTTGCTGCAAAAATTTCAGTAACATGTTTTTGTTTAACATCGCTGTCTAGTAAATAATGTAATATTACTGGGATATCTGCAACATTATTACTTGCCAAGTGGGATATATTCCCCTCAAGTTGAAGTTATGATAAAATTAACAGCAAAGTTGGTATTTATCTGACGAATATTAAACATGATTTAATTGGTGAATCTATAATATAAGTATTCCGGCTTTGTTAAATTTGATTAATTACCCTTCCAAAAAAAATTAATAATTGTTAAGACAAAAGGGGCAATTTCCTGCCTTTTCTTTCTAATAATTACAAGGAGAATACGATATTTTATTCAGAATGATAAAGAAAAAAGCTTGACATCTTTTTTTATCACAATACCTCGTGTCTTTAGACGATTTTAGAAGCCTTTTTGTATTCTCCGTTTCCCAATTAATATATTTCCTACCTCAATTTGCACTGTCCTGCTAAAATCCGCCCAGAAAAAAAAAACAAAGAGAAAGTGTCAAGTTCCCTAATTAATTGCCGCTATACACCATCAAAGGTTCGTCATTTAACAATATCACGACGGCAGTCGAGAATAAAGGTTGCCTACTCCCGCCCGTTACCGCTTTCAGCCATTGTTTTCTGATTTTGTTGCGCGCAGAGCGGTTCGAATGGCGAATGGTACGTTAAATTGGGCAAATTTGCCCGTCATTCTCTGATAGATTGCCATCTATCAGATACCGTAGTTCAAAATGAGGGAGTACACTACTGCATTGAATCTCTGGAGGTGATTAATCGATTTTGTTAACTAGTTAAATTGCGCGCGAAATTCCTCAAGAGTCGCGTGGTGCGCTATGAGACGAGAGAATAGTTGTTGGGGCTTGTTGTTTTGGGGAAAGGTTTTGTGGCTCACTCGGTAAAGTTGGCAATTATTACTTTTACTCGGTGTCTGGAGACTAGATTCAAACTATAGGCCACTAAATAATAAGGGATTATTATGGATTCATGTAAAGTTGGGAGGTATTTTGAACTAAGAAAGTGTTGATTATGTTCTTCATAAGAAAGAAAGATCTAAGGAATACTATTAAGAATAGCCGCTACCATGAATAAAACAAGTTTAACGAACAAAGAACTTACACTGAACCAAAAAAAAACGGGTGCCAAAGCAATGAAAGGAATCATTGTTCACGTGGAATAACCCACTTGGCAAGTAATGTTGCAGATATCCCAGTAATATTACATTATTTACTAGACAGCGATGTTAAACAAAAACATGTTACTGAAATTTTGCAGCAACATTAAATAATGATAGAAATATTGCAGGCCATTACAGTAACATTTCAATGTAATCAGGAAAAAAATATTTTAAAACAATGTTGCAAAAACAAAGACTTTGTTGTCAGAAATGTTGAGGTAATATTTAGTTGTAACATTGCCATATTTACAAGGTGAATCATTACAAGGAATATTACAACATTTGCGCTTGTAACATTAACATATTTACATTTTATAAAGTGTAAGATAGGTACGTATGTTTCTGCAAATTTAGAATTTTGGAAACACAAAACTAATGGAGCAAATTTTCTCTATAAAGTAAATAATGGTGATGAAGTTTTTTAACATTTTTTTGTAGGCTTTAATCATCATGTTAGTGGGGTTGTGGTTGCGCACTGCGCACTTGTAAAAGTTAGTATTGCTTGCCATCACAAGTTTTTTCGTACCGCGCATACACGAGTTGGCGTGAACCTGTGAACCCCCTCTTTCACAATATACGGTAATCGTGACTGGACAGGGCGTGGATAGGACCATCTTGGGATTGTGCGTCGCAATTATTTTGATGAGAAAAAATTCCCGTCAATAATATACGAATCAACATTATCAGGTAAGTTTTATTTACAATGCTAAAGTAGGTATGTCGATCCTTTCAAATTCATCGAAGATCTTTAAAGACAGATATGTATTATGTATATCATAACCTATATATGTTACAGTAAAACCTACCTGTTGTGCTATAAGGATGAAGCAATGTCACGTAATGTCATTCTTAGAATTGATAGTGATTCTTGATCAAATACAAATTTTACAATAATTATAATCAGTGTTATATATAAAATATGCAGCTTATCCTCAATTTTCATATAAATAAAATAGTTTTTCTGATCTCTATTTTTGACAGTCTTTTTTTTAATTTCAAAAAGAATTAGAAGAAATATTGTATTCACAGATACAGAATACGAAATAACTGTCATGGAATGATTTCGTTATGCAAAACAAAGATTTGATAGAAAAACAGCAAAATGTTCAAAGGAATAAAATGCATTCGGGGCGTTTTTCTTATGTGTTGTGAGTTTTGTTTAGATTCTATTCATGTTAATTTATGTGCCCCATAATCTGTTTCCAATACTGAAGTTTATTAAAATAGAATTTAATGTACTTTTTTTTTAATCAATAAATGCCTTTATTGTCTTCTGTGCAGCATTTTACTTTTTAAAGTATTTATTAATGTATTTCGTTTACTTAAATAGCTATCTATAATATTATTCATAGTATTACTATTTAGTTTTTACATAGAACTATATGATATATGATTGACCATTATAATGTATCTGCAAAAATAACTACAAAAAAAGACTTATAAAATGTTATATTATAAAAATGTCTTATCCATTATATTTTTCTGGCATTAATGTTTAATGTTAATTTTAATGTAATTTTAGTAAGTGAAGATAAATTCGTATAAATAGAGGGGCCCGATCTATCCAGGGTAACATGAAATTATAATATTAACATTGAATTTCAATAAGACTGATTGAGATTCCGTTTTATATTAATTAATATAACCTCTCGATAAACCTCAACATCAAGTTTCTTGTATAATACAGCAAGAACTTTTGGAGTAAATAAAAGATCCTAATAGAAACATTAGTGTAGATATATTTATAGAAACATTTAATTGCCACACTGTATCAATATTTCTCTTTAACATATGAGAAATGTTACGGAAGAGCTATACTTCAACATTAATCGTCACGTTAAAGTAGTGTTACTCGAAGACCTCGTATTAACATTACTGGGAAATATTGTTTCATAACATCGCTTAGGCGGACATTAAACAGTCGTAGAAATGTTACTGCATGTGGTACATTGTATATGTTTTTGTAACATTTCGCGTTACAATATAACATTTACACGACGTTATAGTCATGTTATTTTGCCAAGTGGGATGGTACCACTTATGTTTCAAAAAAGAGATAGGTACAAGAAAGCATATGTATATATTTTTATTACGAACACTACACAACGTAAACAGCTATAACACAATAAATATCTCTCTCAATAACAAATAAAAGTTGCATATTAATAATCATTGATATGATGGATATGATTTATTAATCAGATTCTACAGAATCCAGAGCACATTGTGAATATAATATCTTACTACCCATCCTTTGTATGAGGGAGGTCTGTTGTTACTTTGAAATTAAAACATGTGGATTTACTTCTTGCTATTAAGCTCTTGGTAAGCAATAGACTACTTAAAGTATTATTTTTCAACCTATTCCTTGTTTTGTTCAAATTAATCTGTGAAAAAATTCTTCCCACAGTAGCGCTTGAATGTGGAAGAGATAACAAATGCAATATAAATGTACTTAAATTTCCAAATTTTTGCTCTCCATTTCCCAATGTGATTCGAGACACTTTTTTCCAAAACTAAATTTTGTAAATTGTTAACTAAGTGTGGGAAATGTTCTGCAATATCACATAATATGGTATTAAGTTTGTTTTTTACTACTACTGACGGATTCATAAACATGAATTTAGAAAATAATGAATTTTTCAAAGCAAATCTTTTCATAAATTGATTAATGTAAAATTCGAGGCATTTCAGCTTTACTATATGAAGAAGATTTTTATCCATGCCACTGTTATTTATTGTAACTCCAAAATACATTTCTTCTAAATTTGAAAAATTTTGCGGATTTCTAAAATCAATCTCACATATATTTATTTATTATACTGCCTTTTATATAACATTCGAGTGTGGTTTTTACATTTTCATTTATTTTTTATTTTATTTTTTTTTTGTTATTTATTTTTTTTCTTCGTATAGTATAAAATTCGTGAAATATTAATATGAAATCGGTAAATCGTAAGATTTTCATGCAAATCGTGAAATCTCAAGAAAAATCGTTAAATCCCCCATCACCGTTAATCAGTATGGTCTCTAAGTATTATTCTCGATTTCCCCCTAAGAGATTACGAGTTTAGATGCACGCCATCTAGGGGCCACACACTAAACTCTCACTCAGTCAACGACCGCGATGTAAGTCGGTAATTCAATCACTGCCGGGCACCTTTCATTAAGGCATGCAATCAGTTCGTGCTTGCAATAAATTGCAAACAATTGAACTAACGAAGAAGGTATCATCATTAATATTTTATTGCGTTCACATCGTGAATAATTTAATGAAAATTGTAAAGTAAAAATAACAACAATACACGTTCGCTCAAATTCGGATTATTAATAAAGTTATTTATTAAACGTATGATATTATCCATGGACTAATGTACCATCTTTCTCAAATTAAATGCGAATATAAGCTCCGATACAATCTTCAATTATTCATGCGATTGAAATTACACGCACTGCATATCTAGCGATATGTAATTCAGAACCGTTGGCATACAATTTTTAGTTAATATTTCGGTGTCTTATAACTTCGGTTGCATAAAGAATTGAAAATTTGTGGAGCATATATTCGCATTTAATTTCAGAAAGATGTGAAACAAATGATTTGTTATAATGATGAAAACTGGTTTATTTCACAAATGAATCTTGTCATTACTAAATCAAAGATTGTAAATAATATTTTATCATAACAATGACACAATTCGTTCTATCAATGAAAATTCACTCAATAAACGTAGATTATTAATATCACGCCCAATATTTTTCTCAGTGGAAAGAAATTTTATGAGCAGCGCAGAAATGTAAATAAGAATTTATGTTGGCAAGTCTGTTACACATTATATCACCTAAAATAACCTTGAAAAACTCACATTTCTCACTTCTTCCTTCATCATTATCTATGTATAATCTCCCTGCCAGCTTGTCCATCAGAGATCCGCCAAAGCGAAAGAATATGAAAAGTCATCCCCCCATTTTGACCTGTTGGCTTTATTTCTCCCGAGCGAAATTACCCCCTCCCACCGCCACCGCCAGACTTGAAAAGCCAGTCATCGTACCAGTGATAAATTAATACAGCTTTCCTAACCTACACACATAGAGGGCGCAGTGAAAAGATTATAAAATCATTATTTATAATGTATAAGCACGGCCCTGCGAATCTAAAAGCCTTATTAAGATAAATAATACGTAGAAAAGCTTATGTACCGGGGTAAATATATAACATTTAAAGCCGGAAACGCGCCCGCTTTCCCTCCTCCCAGAAGGAAAGATGGCGTCCGTTATTAACTTGGCCTTGCTCCAAACGCAATAATTTATCAGATCAGGACGTGCCCGTGATGTCGTAAATTTGATATGATTGGGTGCTTTATCCGTGTTTTAGTGTGTGCGCGTTTATTTATTGGTGTTATATCCGGTTTTTCGTCCGGATAAATAAATTAAAATGTTCTTTGTAAGATAAGCTAATGTCACATACGCTTTTTTTTTCAAAACCGTTTTAATATCGGTATTTTAAGTAATATTCAATCAGCCGATTTGGCTTTTACAAGTTTTTACACTAATTAAGATTTTCCAGGCTAAAATCTACACATCGCCGTTTCAATAACGCAAAATGAGTGTTTGAGAGCCTCAGTACCGTATCAACTCTTGCAGAAAATTGCCTTAAAACACCTTAAATTTCCTATATCAGGTTCAGAATCTTCAAACTTTTCTGTCTGGTCAAATTTCGATTTATACTCATAATGAGTCATCGAAAAATATCATTAGAGTAGACTATGTGAATATTTTAGGTTAGAACTTCAGCTACTTCCACATAATGACATTCATTACTTCACATTCAATCAGTCGACTTACCTTTTACAAGTTTTTACACTAATGAAGACTTGTCAGGCTAAAATCTACATATCGCTATTCCAACAACACAAAATGAATATTTGAGAACCTCAGTACCGTATCAACTCTTGCAGAAAATTGCCTTAAAACACCTTAAATTTCCTATACCAGATTCAGAATATTCAAACTTTTCTGTCTGGTCAAATTTCGATTTATACTCATAATGAGTCATCGAAAAATGTCATCATTAGAGTAGACTATGTGAATATTTTAGGTTAGAACTTCAGCTACTTCCACATAATGACATTCATTACTTCACATTCAATCAGTCGACTTACCTTTTACAAGTTTTTACACTAATGAAGACTTGTCAGGCTAAAATCTACATATCGCTATTCCAACAACACAAAATGAATATTTGAGAACCTCAGTACCGTATCAACTCTTGCAGAAAATTGCCTTAAAACACCTTAAATTTCCTATACCAGATTCAGAATATTCAAACTTTTCTGTCTGGTTAAATTTCGATTTATACTCATAATGAGTCATCGAAAAATGTCATCATTAGAGTAGACTATGTGAATATTTTAAGTTAGAACTTTAATTATTTCCACATAATGAGATTCATTACTTCACATTCGATCAGTCGACTTAGCTTTTACAAGTTTTTACACTGATAAAGACTTGTCAGGCTAAAATCTACACATCGCCATTTCAAGAACGCAAAATGAGTATTTGAGAACCTCAGTACCGTATCACATCTTGCGGAAAATTGCTCTGAAATACCTTGAATTTCCTACACCAGGTTCGGAATTTTCAAGCTTTTCTGTGTGGTCAAATTTAGATTTATATTCATAACAAGTCAATTGAAAAAAGTCATCATTAGCGTAGAATAAGTAAATATTTTAGGTTAGAACTTCAGCTACTTCCACATAATGACATTCATTACTTCACATTCAATCAGTCGACTTGGCTTTTACAAGTTTTTACACTAATAAAGACTTGTCAGGCTAAAATCTACACATCGTCATTTCAAGAACGCAAAATGAGTGTTTGAGAGCTTCAGTACCCTATCAACTCTTGCAGAAAATTGCCTTAAAACACCTTAAATTTCCTATATCAGGTTCAGAATCTTCAAACTTTTCTGTCTGGTCAAATTTCGATTTATATTCATACTGAGTCATCGAAAAATCTAATCATTAGAGTAGACTATGTGAATATTTAGGTTAGAACTTTAACTACTTCCACATAATGACATTCATTACTTCACATTCAATCAGTCGACTTGGCTTTTACAAGTTTTTACACTAATAAAGACTTGTCAGGCTAAAATCTACACATCGCCATTTCAAGAACGCAAAATGAGTGTTTGAGAGCTTCAGTACCCTATCAACTCTTGCAGAAAATTGCCTTAAAACACCTTAAATTTCCTATATCAGGTTCAGAATCTTCAAACTTTTCTGTCTGGTCAAATTTCGATTTATATTCATAACGAATCAATCAAAAAAAGTCATCATTAGAGTAGACTAAGTAAATATTTTAGGTTAGAACTTCAGCTACTTCCATATAATGACATTCATTACTTCACATTCAATCAGTCGACTTGGCTTTCACAAGTTTTTACACTAATAAAGATTTGTCAGGCTAAAATCTATACATCGCCATTTCAAAAACGCAAAATGAGTGTTTGAGAACCTCAGTACCGTATCAACTCTTGCAGAAAATCGCTCTGAAATACCTTGAATTAGCTAGTTTCACATAATAACATTCCTTACTTCACATTCAATCAGCCGGTTTGGCTTTTCCCAATTCTTAAAATTAATTTTTATATATGAGATAAGGATTTCGATCATTTAACAGGTCCGTATTACCGATTTTTGCAAAATTAAGGTACTTTTTACCCAGATATCCGCCAATGAGCTATTAGTAATTAGTAAAGTTTAAGATTGTCCCAAAGTAAGATGCTCTAATCCCTTATTATGTTTAACAAATATTATTAAAATATCGTTTGGCATTAAAACAAAAGAAAAAAAAATTAACATCCTGTATCTCGAAAACCCAATACCCAAGGGGAGCATAGAAGGTATCTACAAAATAACACGCCAATGCGGAGAGTGCTACGTCGGACAAACAGGAAGAGCCATCGACATAAGAATAAAAGAACACGAGAGGGACGCAAGATTAAGAAGGACCGAGCAATCAGCGGTGGCAGAACACATGCACGACACCGGACACAAAATGGATTTCAAGAATGTAAAAGTAATAACTACCACCAAGAACTACGGGAAAAGACTCATCAGGGACGCCATAGAAATAGAGAAGAATAAAACCGTTAACAGAGAAGAAGGGTACCACCTTAGCAACACGTGGAAGAGCCTACTACGAATCGTCACGGTCAATGGAGCGGAAACTACACGGTTGGGTGCACCAGGGGCGTATATAAGAAGAATGTCGGACCATGGAGAATCAGTTCAGTTATCCTGAAGAAGCTGTCAGTATGAACAGCGAAACGTCGAGCGAAAGTTTTGACACACGGCGAAACCCGCAAGAAACACCCTGTATATTGCTCAATATACAAAATAAAGGTATTTTTCTTCAATAAACCGATCATCACTTACCTTGTCGACAGAAAACGTCAAATCTAAGCCGAAAGTCTGCATAGATTCGCAGAGTGGACGATCTAAGTGGACGCAATGCTTTCGTGCCAGATTCACTTGCTTTACGACCTCGGACAGGCCTTTCCGTAGTAATGTTGCTGCGTCCTTGGCCGACTCGCATTCCCTTAAAAGCTCCCGGATGCGTCCGGAAATCTGCGTGCTTCCTGAAACGGGTAAGGCGATATATGGGGCGTGGATTTATCACCTGACCAGCAATTTGTGTGTAAGCACCCGGAGCCGAGAATCGCCTGAATATGGGGTTTGCTATCGTTCGCTGTTATCTTTTCGCTAATTACTTATTGTTAAGTCTGAGTATACGTATGAATTATTTACCCGATTTTAGATGAATCAAATCGGATATGATTTTATCTATTTTAGTTTCTGTAATCAGGTCCTCTTGAAATGAGTTTCCTAATAAGTTTTCAGCGTCTATAAAGCAAAATTAAACAAATAATGTAATCTATACAAGGTACCTTAACAAGAATATACCTTGTAGATCTTTGTTAATGTGATCCACGGCTATTTCAAATGATGACGTGGCGACAAAAGATATTTGAAGTTGTGTGTTCTGGATGAATGTTTCTACATCTTTAAATATCACACCGGCTGTGTTTGGAGATCTTTCTAGCGCTCTTGAGAATTTATCATTGGCCATCAACATGAGCAGAATCGTAGATCTATAATTAAATTAGTGAAATATTAAATACAGTGAAATTAATTGAAAATATATGCTCATATGCTTATAGCTCATGTGCGTAGATGCCTTTATAGATTTATTATTTAAAAAAAAATATATTAAACTATTTTTAGTACCGTTGCTAAAGTCGTGGTAAGTAATGATTATTTAAAAAAAAAAAGGGGCTTGGGGGCGGTTAATTTTTTTTTTAATGAATAAATTAATTCATAAGTAATATAAGCTTTTGAATGTCTAAACCTTTTTTTTAAATAATTGAATTATATCACAATTATAAGTTATTTCTTTTGCTAAATTTTATATATTTTTTTTTTTGTAATGATTAAATTAGTTTTTTTTTGCGACACTCAAAAGCAGCTGTTTAAATGTATTATTTTATTATTATTTTTTTATATAAAACGAAGGGCGTGCAGGCAATTTAATTGTTAAATTAAGTTTTAGGCAATGCAATGGGCATTCATTTTTTTTGTAATGATTTTTTAATTATTTTCTTAAATGATTAAATTATTTTTTTACAACCCCCAGGGGGCAAAAAAATAATGAATTAATAGATTATTATTTTTTGTTTATTTTTATTTTTTTTTTTAATTAATTTTAAACATTATGCATGGGAGATTACATTTTTCGTAATAATTAATAACTTTTTTCTAAAACTCGTGGGGGTGCAGTTCTTTTAAATAATTAAATTAATATACAGTATATTATAACGATTGAATTAACACCGAAGGGATTGGTCCTAATTTTAATAATTAAATCTTAATTTAAGGATTAGTTTTTCGTGATTAGACTTTTTGTTTGGAAATAAACAAATGAATTTATTTTTGTAAAATCGGGGGATTTTACAAAAATATGGGGGGATTGGTGGGGATTTCTAAACGATTAAATTATCTTTTTTTCAGCAAGCACAGAAGGAGAGGTGAACATATTTTTGTTTTAATCATTAAATTATTTTTTTCAACACCCAGATACATGATAGAAAGGGTCAAGGGGAAGGCGAAATCTGAGAGATTGAATTATTAAAATTTAATTTTTTTCACCTGCCAAAAATTTATTTGAATTAATCGTTAAAAAAATTAAAATAATTTATTTAATTTAAAAAATTAGAAAAATTATTCTCCTCTTTCGGATTTATTTCCCCCCAGCCCCTTCTGTCATGTATCTGGGTGTTGCAAAAAAATAATTTAATAATTAAAAAAAAGAATTAAATAAATTTTCTCAATTCAATTACTTTTAAAAATTAAATTATTTTTCTTTTCATATTTCAAGAATTTCCAATTATTTTTGCAACAAATAAGAGCGAAAACGACACTCAGACACTTCAACCTCATCAATCACGGCGACGCTTCATTCCCCCCATCAAAAACATTTATATATCGGAAGGCGAAATCTGAGAGATTGAATTGTTAAAATTTAATTTTTTTCACCTGCCAAAAATTTATTTGAATTAATCGTTTAAAAAATTTAAAATAATTTTTTTTTATTTTAAAAATTAGAAAAATTATTCTCCTCTTTCGGATTTATTTCCCCCCCTTCCCCCTTCTGTCATGTATCTGGGTGTTGCAAAAAAATAATTCAATAATTTAAAAAAAAAATTAAATAAATTTTCTCAATTCAATTTCTTTTAAAAATTAAATTATTTTTCTTTTTCATAATTCAAGAATTTACAATTATTGTGCAACAAATAAGATCGAAAACGACACTCAGACACTTCAACCTCATCAATCACGGCGACGCTTCATTTCCCCCATCAAAAACATTTATATATCGGAAGGCGAAATCTGAGAGATTGAATTGTTAAAATTTAATTTTTTTCACCTGCCAAAAATTTATTTGAATTAATCGTTAAAAAATTTAAAATTTTTTTTTATTTTAAAAATTAGAAAAATTATTCTCCTCTTTCGAATTTATTTCCCCCCAGCCCCTTCTGTCATGTATCTGGGTGTTGCAAAAAAATAATTTAATAATTTAAAAAAAATTAAATAAATTTTCTCAATTCAATTTCTTTAAAAAATTAAATTATTTTTCTTTTTACAATTCAAGAATTTCCAATTATTGTGCAACAAATAAGAGCGAAAACGACACTCAGACACTTCAACCTCATCAATCACGGCGACGCTTCATTTCCCCCATCAAAAACATTTATATATCGGAAGGCGAAATCTGAGAGATTGAATTGTTAAAATTTAATTTTTTTCACCTGCCAAAAATTTATTTGAATTAATCGTTAAAAAAATTAAAATAATTTATTTAATTTAAAAAATTAGAAAAATTATTCTCCTCTTTCGGATTTATTTCCCCCCAGCCCCTTCTGTCATGTATCTGGGTGTTGCAAAAAAATAATTTAATAATTAAAAAAAAGAATTAAATAAATTTTCTCAATTCAATTACTTTTAAAAATTAAATTATTTTTCTTTTCATATTTCAAGAATTTCCAATTATTTTTGCAACAAATAAGAGCGAAAACGACACTCAGACACTTCAACCTCATCAATCACGGCGACGCTTCATTCCCCCCATCAAAAACATTTATATATCGGAAGGCGAAATCTGAGAGATTGAATTGTTAAAATTTAATTTTTTTCACCTGCCAAAAATTTATTTGAATTAATCGTTTAAAAAATTTAAAATAATTTTTTTATTTTAAAAATTAGAAAAATTATTCTCCTCTTTCGGATTTATTTCCCCCTGCCCCTTCTGGCATGTATCTGGGTGTTGCAAAAAAAAAATTTAATAATTTAAAAAAAAAATTAAATAAATTTTCTCAATTCAATTTCTTTAAAAAATTAAATTATTTTTCTTTTCATAATTCAAGAATTTCGAATTATTGTGCAACAAATAAGAGGGAAAACGACACTCAGAACTTCAACCTTATCAATCACAGCGACGCTTCATTTCCCCCATCAAAAACATTTATATATCGGAAGGCGAAATTTGAGAGATTGAATTGTTAAAATTTAATTTTTTTCACCTGCCAAAAATTTATTTGAATTAATCGTTTAAAAAATTTAAAATAATTTTTTTTTTAATTTTAAAAATTAGAAAAATTATTCTCCTCTTTCGGATTTATTTCCCCCCCTTCCCCTTCTGTCATGTATCTGGGTGTTGCAAAAAAAATAATTTAATAATTAAAAAAAAAATTAAGTAAATTTTCTCAATTCAATTACTTTTAAAAATTAAATTATTTTTCTTTTTCATAATTCAAGAATTTCCAATTATTGTACAACAAATAAGAGCGAAAACGACACGCAGACACTTCAACCTCATCAATCACAGCGACGCTTCATTTCCCCCATCAAAAACATTTATATATCGGAAGGCGAAATCTGAGAGATTGAATTATTAAAATTTAATTTTTTTCACCTGCCAAAAATTTATTTGAATTAATCGTTTAAAAAATTTAAAATAATTTTTTTTTAATTTTAAAAATTAGAAAAATTATTCTCCTCTTTCGGATTTATTTCCCCCCCTTCCCCCTTCTGTCATGTATCTGGGTGTTGCAAAAAAAAAAAATTTAATAATTTAAAAAAAAATTAAATAAATTTTCTCAATTCAATTACTTTTAAAAATTAAATTATTTTTCTTTTTCATAATTCAAGAATTTCCAATTATTGTACAACAAATAAGAGCGAAAACGACACGCAGACACTTCAACCTCATCAATCACAGCGACGCTTCATTTCCCCCATCAAAAACATTTATATATCGGAAGGCGAAATCTGAGAGATTGAATTGTTAAAATTTAATTTTTTTCACCTGGCAAAAATTTATTTGAATTAATCGTTTAAAAAATTTAAAGTAATTTTTTTTTATTTTAAAAATTAGAAAAATTATTCTCCTCTTTCGGATTTATTTCCCCCCCTTCCCCCTTCTGTCATGTATCTGGGTGTTGCAAAAAAAAATAATTTAATAATTTAAAAAAAAATTAAATAAATTTTCTCAATTCAATTACTTTTAAAAATTAAATTATTTTTCTTTTTCATAATTCAAGAATTTCCAATTATTGTACAACAAATAAGAGCGAAAACGACACGCAGACACTTCAACCTCATCAATCACAGCGACGCTTCATTTCCCCCATCAAAAACATTTATATATTCCCCCTCCGCGATCATTTTCTGCAGCAGTCACAACCGATTTATCCGAGCTATGTATTTCAATCGAACTTTCTACTACCCACATTTCCCACCCGATACTCACAAAAGGGACGACATCAAGATATATAAGACAGTCCCGACCGTTCCACTCCTGCATTTGTTATTTAAATTAGACGAACCGACGCTGGAGCTATCGCCATCTCCGAGTCTACCGACGTCCCTCCGGGGGCAGCACACTTGGGCCGCCACGGCGCACGGCAGACATACAGATAGTATCGCCCAGAAAAGGATCCAACACAGCGCCAGTCCCTCCAGTTTCAGTATCTGTAAAAGCGTGTTGTATACCGAGCGAAAAAGGACGGCATGAATTTGATGGGACAAAAAGATAAAATTAGCGTTTCCT
>RXPK01000185.1:0-112657 GCA_004143645.1 Protaetia brevitarsis
ATTTTTTTTAGGATCCAGTAATGCTATCGACTTGTTGAGGCGGTTGTCTCTGACATTTTTCTTTCTTTTTTCTTTTTTATTTTTTGTACTTGATGTACGATGTCTTTGATCATGCTATTATGTGTGTAATTTAGTTTAACACTGTAATTAGATTTAGTCTTTGTGTCTTTTGGGTAATATAAAAAACTTTTACAACTAGTTAATTCTATTCACTTACAATACTGGTCTTCGTTTTTAAACTATTCACGGTGGTGCTTGTCTGGAGGGCGTCGGTGTTGTACGGACGCTTTTCCGTGGGAAATCTTTCTTCATATGTCCAACAATCCATAGCCATAGCGGATCTCGTTCCGTTTCGCTTCGAACAGGTGATGCAAAATGCCAGCTTCATTACAGTTGTAACATCTAAGGGCTTCGTTATTGCTATGATATTTATTTGGCGAAGGCTACAGAGTTGTCACTCGTTGAGGTGCTTCTTTCGAAAGACTTTGATGTCACTCATAACTCTTTGCAATTGAGATATTCTCTAAATTCTTTCATTTGCCTGTGATTGAATATTGGTGTTGAATCTCGATGATGTATGAATAGATATTCTCGAAGATGCATTTGTTTCTAGGTAACTTCCGCTTCCATTTAATTAATATTAATCAATTATTGGCATCACATAGATACATCTATATATGAACAGAAATGCAAAAAGCTAAATCACCTTGGTAAAGTGCTCTTCCTTTAGCCTTAGTTTCAATTTCGCAGAAGTATAATAACATATGAATTAATGCACGACCATTTTATCCTCCTTTCCTATCACTCAAGTCCTCTATCTTTGATAGGAAATAACAAATACACCTGTGAAGATTCATTTCATTTTCTAAAATCGCTACCCATTTAAACAAAAAAATAAGACTTCTGTCATTTTGCAGTAATAAATAAATAAATTAAATAAAAATTTGAAGATTTGTTCGAAGAGATGACTCTAAACGAAAAGGTAGACGTTGCCACTGAAAACACTCGACAAATGTTTTCATGACACACGATATAACCAGGCAGGGAAGATCCTGTGATGGAAAGAAGTTTAAAATTAAACGAGAGGTCTTTGCTGCATTGGCACCATATAAGTAAGTTGAGAGGAATCTACACAACGAAGCTAAACAGGCAAAAATAACATCTTATTTAAAAAAAATAATGTTTACGTATTTATACAGTATGTAAGTCCCGGAAGGAGTTGATAGTAGCTATAATAGACAACCAATTTTTGGATTGGAATTTAATAATTTGGAAAATAGGTCCCGCTTGGTCTGAAATTATTTATTGTTTGCTTTTGTTGTATTAGAATCTAGTAGGCCTGCCACACGATACGGCCAGCGAACACAAAGAAGTGAAAAAAGTTCTTTCTCTTCCCAAAAAAAAAAAAGTAAAGAGAGGAAGGAAATAATATCTTCGCTAAGGAATTCTGGCCATTTTAGTGAATATCTATTGGGTAACGTAAGATCTAAATTTTGCTCCAAAAATAATCCAGATAGAGAATATTATCCATGTTCACACTGCAAAGGCATATATTCAAAAAAATACTTGTCATGCCATAGCAAGTGATGTACTGTCAAAGATATTAGCGACCTAGCAAGAAGAAAACCTTTATCGACTTCGCAAACTTTAATTGTATGCTCGCTGGACCACGGTAATATACTACATAAAATGAGAGTTAAGAAAGAAGTATTTTATATATGAAACCTGATGAGATTTCTTTGGTAACGAAACGGATGTCTTAATATGTTAACGTAATCTTCGCCAAAATGCGCGGTAGTTTCTCATGTAGATGTATCTGAAGTGGGACAGACAAAGTTCCTTCGGAGAAACCCACATATGCAAATGCGACAAAAGTATAGGCTATGTCATTAGCGATACTTTTATCCCGATGGTCGGGTACCGTCAAACGGAGCGTGACTCTTGACAGTCGGCCAGAGATGGACCAAAGTGAACTTGCCGCGCTTATTTAATTTAGTTAACTTTTAGGTTTATGCCGATTGGGAACGTTTGCTTTTTTACCAAATGTCATTGGCCGAACCATGTCCCATCTATTTTGATCTGGTCGAGGCTGAAACTGTAAGTATTTTGAGAGAAAAAATGAAATAAGTAACGTGTGCAGTTTTTGTCCTTTTTATATACCTGTAAAGCTTTAATACTGTATGCTCTTGTTTCCAATAACTTTGCGGTTTCTAGATTTTTATGGTGGGTAGCGCATCATTTGTCATTGATGATCGGCTATTTTTACCTCAAATTGATGATTGTTCTTTTTTTAAATAAGGTGATGTCACTTGCAGGGGTGAGATTGACCCATGCCGAGAAACTATAAAAACGGCTTGGAGCCCGTCCATATTCCAACTACGACCCAAAATATTGGAATTACGTAGAAGCAGTGAATAGTATAACGAATGACTTCGAGGTTGCTTCGGAGCAATACGCAATCCCAAAAGTACGTTGGCCAAAGGGTAAAGAGTTGCATATGCTTTAAACGGGAGGCAACCTGCCTTGTCAAAGTCATGAAACTCATCTAGTCGAGTGAATTTTGCAGCTGTTCAAAATGGGCTTCCCTCTGGACCCCGGCTCGAATAATCAAGTTTATTAGTGAAAAGCCATTTCGACCGACATGGTGTAAAGATTAAATGCTTTCCTGAAATATGCCCGGAAATGATTGGTTAAAAAGCTTTTTGAAAAGACGATTCTCGAGAATTATCGTTGCGTCTTTCGGAAAATATAAACGTGCAGAGGCCGAAGTATCAAGGAGGTGGTTTCTGATATTTTTCAAGAACTGCAGCAGTCTTTAGTTGATGTTGTCCCAGCAATATATAACTTTGATGAAACAATTTCGCGATGATCCGAGTCGTGTATAAGTTGTTGTTCAAGAGATCGTCCAAGCATGCTGACGGCTACTAGATTCTTCGAAGCTTTGCATTTTCCGGTCATGTTTGCAGGCAGTGCAACTGGAGAATAACTGCGCCTACGTATGCTATAAATCAGATCATATTTTGGGACTGCTGGACACGAACGGACCTGTGGAACGCTACACAGAACTAAAAGTGGTTGTTCGACCAATGTGTTTTTGAAGATTGGTTTTACTACAATACTACTTTCAAAACTAAGAAAAAGACTGGGAAAGCTAGGGTGATCTGTGATAATTTTAGCTTCACATCTGTCATTTTGTCATAAATGATTGTAAGAAAAATGACATTAACTTCGTTGCTTCTTCCTTCCAACAGCACCACCTACCTTTAAGCTTTTGAGATTGGCATATTTTAAGTCGTTAAGAGTGGTTGCGGTGAAACTTTAACGACCTGGAAAAAGAAAACCGAGAGTGTGTTGCCAAAGATCAGTTTCCAGCTTAATTAAAGACGACGTTAGATGATATTGGTGTAAAGGAAGCCGGAACTTAATATCAGGGTTTGCTGCAAGCGGATATAATCCTTTTCGATCCACATAGAGTTTTAAACAAGTCCCCGATGCACAACCAAACGAGATGTATCAGCAACTGGACAGACAGCTTGTTGAATTTTAAAGAACAAGATTTCATCTAACAAAAGGAAAGAGTAAAAAGGAAGAAACTTCAAGTAAAGCTGGTCGTAGCGTTTGGGTTAGACGACGAAGAGAACGAACAATTGCAAGAAGAACTGAATGAAATAGTAATGATGAAAATGAGATAACAGAAGCGGGAACGCGATGAAATGAAGGTGACAGAAGGCTGAAAGTTATAAGCCACGCACGTAGCGCAGAGGTGCCAAGAATGGTTATGACGAATCTGAAAGCGAACTGAGGTGTAGAGATTGCAGAAGAGTTTTTCAGAAGATGAGGTATCAGACAGTAGGACTATACTTAAACAAAGAAATTGCTATTAACGATTTTTTGTGATAACAAGTTTTCCACTGGAAAGAAAGGACTTAAATTTGTTGGAAAAATCATTGAGATTAATAATAATAACTTTAGAGACTGATTTTTTGAGACTAATTGTACAAAAAATGATGTTTTGTTTACCTAATGTGAAGGACACCCAGATATTACCAGGGACCAATTATTTTCATGTTTAAAGCCCCCAGAGAGCTTAGAAGAGGGCGTTTGCGTTTATAAGCCAGTATTTTAGGTTTAGTTCTGCTTGTTCCTTATAATTTAGTTTAGTTCTAACTTGTTCCTTATTATTTAGTTTTTTTTCTATTTGTTCTTATTATTTGTTTTCATGAACATAGTTGTGATGAAGGTTGTGATAGTTCCTAACCTAACTATAAGGATATACTGTTTTTGTTTTGTATTTTTATTTTTTTTAAATCTAATAAGGATTGATTTCTATAAGAATTGTTTTTAAAGGCCGTGGTCATTCAATATACACCCATTTTTTTTCTTAAAGCATAGCATACTTTTTTATAAACCACTTCTATGTCCAATCTCTCTCCATGACGATGACCCACTTCGAGTTTTGAGACGATTTAGGTATGTTCCAAACTCACCCATAGTGCGGGTGAGTTTGGATATTAAAATCAAAAAATATATATATGGAAGCTATAAGAGAAAAAATAGCTTTTCATGGAAAATGTAAGCTAAGACATGACTTCACTAAGACATGTGTCATTTTATTTTATATTTTTTAATTGTTCTATGCGCTATTCATTGAAACGTCTAAAAAGTGTCCAATGTCACCCCGTTTGACGGTACTATGAAATATTAGTGTATTAATTTGGTTATGTTATTACCATGCCCAGTGGTAAACAATTGACTGACACTAAAATGGGTTTGATTCGTGCTTGACGCGCCAAAAATTGATCCATTCAAAAAATAGCAGAAAATTTGATATTCACAATTTTCTAAACAAAGGATAAAATGTGAACAACACAAAATCTGGCGAAAGGGCTCTAAGAACGCTTTAACGCGGCACATAAGAGCAGGTTGGCGTTTGCAATCACACATTTACATTGACGTAAAGGCTGCGAAAATATTTTTACCGATGATGAAAAAGTATTTAGGTGGTTGGCTTTTGATATAAGAAAGGAGAAGTTTCTAGAGCGTAGCGATGGGTGGTGGTAGTGTAAAATGATATAAGTAGGCATTGATCTATGAGTTTCAGTGCGAAGGGAAGCGGACGAGCCTTCTAGATGTGTTAGTCAGCAGGGGTATGGAACGCTTGCCATGAGCGTACCGACCTACTTCACCAGCTCCAAGTCATTGTGGAAACTTATTCATGGTGTAATCGGCTGCCCTTCTCTTCTTTCCAAAATTAATTTTCTTGTGCCTCGTATTTCCTCTTGCTCTCCTCGTACTTTTGTGTTTCCTTTTCATCACATTGTTGCATAATTCCTTGTCATTGATGTGTCGAATGGCTGACATATACTACGAGGACATATTTTACAACGGCATCGGCGATATTTCTTTAAATTAAGTTGCACTCTTTCTGTGTTTTTTTTTCATTATCTGTCATAATATTGTATTGTATTTTTATGTTTGTATGTCTGTCTGTATATATATTGTGCTAGTTCATAAAAAGGAAGCCATCAACCATATTAAATGAAATTATTTTATGTCACACTTTTCCTCAGTCTATTATTTGTTAACTCGCATTAGTAACCGTGGCACTTGATATATAATTTATCGTCTGGCAACTGTATATTCTGGTATCCTGGGGATTTCGATTTAAACTTGAATGGGTTGTGACTCAATGTATTCGTAGGAAATCATGAGTGAAATCCTTGGATACGGTGTTTGTGATAAAAAATCTTTTTAAACTTTTTATTTTTCATCAATTTAATTGAATAAATTCATATCCTGTGTAATCTGTATCGGAGGGACTCTTTTTTAAATCATTGTAATTGCCTTTGGTTTAAAATATCAAGAAGAAATTGTCGACCTTATAAGAAAATTTGCTGTGTTTATTAACTTTGTTACATTTTTTATATGGATCATCATGTCTCTGCGTTTTGAATTTAATTTTACACTTTGATGGTGTGAAGGAGGTTTCCCTGGATTTTTATGATACGGGTTTTCTCCGCTTTGAACTCTTCTCTGCAACATCTGATTTCACCTCGAGGGAAACCCTTATTCTGAGGCTCTGGGGTGTGTGCAAGCTGATATACGCGGTATTCTGGTCAAAGCTTTGTTTAAATTTCGTGATTTTGATTTTAACTTTTGGGTTATTTTTCATGTTTGTAAATGACGTTGTATTGAAATTTTAGTGTGTATAAGTTGGTAGACGTGGTTGGTGTTTTGGTTTTCTTATGATAGTGGGATATTTATAAGTTATTTTGAGAATTAAAATCCAAATTATACTGATAATTTATAATATTTGTTTTGACAATTCGAAAAGTATACTCACTTGGTAAGAGTTCTTCTACTCTTTATATGTTTTGATATAAACTTGTTAATAATATACATGTTATTAATAACACTTTTTATTATAAAGCTCATTTATACATGGATTTAAAATTAAACTGTAAATCAATATTTAACAAGTGGAACTTAATATAATACAAGTTAGTTATTTAGGAGACACAAGACGTGCACCTACCTGGGTATGGCCGACACTGGAAAATAAATAAGATACTACTCATTGGTTAGTTAGAGCAGGGAATCGCTAGCGTGGATGCTCTGGAGTGGTGAACTGTAGATCTCTTCGGGCATTCGGTAGTTTACACTTCATTAGTGACATGGGATTGTATTGTGACTCTTTAAGTATATGAAGTATGTTTGTTAAAAGGCAGTTTATTTAAAATTTTTCATTTTTTTTAAATATACCAGCATTTATTATGAATTCATTATTATTTCCTGTAAGGGATTAAATGGTAGTATTATTAATTATTTTTTTATTATAGTCGTTAGAGGCGGTTTCCAAGGTTTGTGTGAAGCGCATGTAAACCGCTTTAAAAGACGGTTGAACAAATGATATAAACAAGAGCAACTATCAGTCACAGCTCAAGCAACAGTTTCGTCCAAGGAAAAGAACGCTAGAAGCTACGCTCTAGGATGGAGGCGGAAGGATTCTATAGTCAAAGCGACGAATACGGGGGTATGGTTGATTAAGCATAAGGAACCACATATTCAGAATTACCATTACAGCCTCTTGCCTAGGTAGGTGGGAGGTGTGTGGAAGAATTGGGGCATTTGCCCCAAGATGACTCTGTGTTGTACACAAGGTAATTAACCCATGTTAACGTATGGAGCAGTGCATGGTGGCCAAGGCGCGGCAGGCGGGGGCGGCCAAACGTTGGGTGGCGGCAGAGGCTGGCGTGCCTGTACAGATTGACCCCTAACCACCGCGATTGAAGTTAATTTGAACCTGCCACCAATACATATTTATATACAAGGAGCTAAGTCCATCACGACTTTTGCATAGTCAGTTACGATAAGTAATCGCAGGATTGACTATTAAAAAACTCTTGATGAATCATGGAGGCACCCTTTTTAGATGCGATTGATGCTATGATTCAAAATTGACTAGATAGAAATATCAGTTATAATAGCCGGAAAGAGGACTGGAAGCAGGTACTCCAGTAAGAGCGGACTCAACTGGTATATAGACGCTATAAACGGACTAGCGTTGGAGCTGGTATATAAGCTGGAAGCTAAAAGACTCTTTCGTAAGCTTCAGCAAAGGCACTACTGTGTTCCAATTGGAGTTTCTGCAATTCGCTACTGGTCCGGAATATAAAGATGTACCGCATCGGGTAAATTGTCGCTATTTTGTCTGAAGTCATCACACTTAAAGCGATTAGTTCTCAGCGTGACTCTAAGTGTTGGACTGTTAAGCGCCTAATGAGTGGGCGCAAAGGAACTTAACCTTAGCCTGTTCTGCCACTTGGGCGTGAGAGGAAATGAGCGCGGACGAGCTGGCAGGCGAGGTTCGTCAAGGTCATTCGTTGAGCGGCCTTCTTTTGGCACTACAAATCGCAATTAAAAAATCTATTCAGGGATATATAATCAGTCAGAGAGTAGAGGCAAAATCACGGGACAGAGACAGAAAAGATTCCTTAAACGAGACTGAATTATAGAGATTACTGAATAACAGAGGAAGACTGTGGAAATGAGTAGGTCTGCTGACTGGTCATGTAGACTGAATAGGCATACTGTATAACATAGGCCTAGCAGATGGATGCACTTCAGATTCCGGCCAAGAGAAGAAAGACAGCCAGTTCATGTGCTGTGCCAATGTGAAGACCTGGCAGGGCAAGATTTCTAGTTTGGGCGTGGAGAAGCGCCCACAACTAGTAAGCTAACACAACGCAGTCGCTCATCAAGATGATAGGCCTAAATTAAGAGGGCAAAATTTAAATTAATCTACTCTAGGGTTTAAAAATTTTCAACCAATAATTATAATTAATGGAACGGAGGCCAAAACAATAAACTGCAAAAGGAAAAAAAATAACTCAAACATTTAGGGACTGAAATAGTGTTATCTTAAGCCTCTACTCCACCGCAAGCGAATCGGAGAAGTTCAATATTTAAAAAGTAAACACGTACAAATAGTTAAATCTAGTTATAATAAATTTTATAAATAATGAGGATTTTTTTGATATTGGGCAAGAAAGCAAGATATTATGTTAAATATCATTTAAAACCCAGCAGAGTTTACTACAACTTTTGGATACGAAAAAAAAAACTAAGAAGCTTAAACGGGTTATTACTAGCGGGAAGCAGTGAACAGCGCTGTATATTCCACGATATTAGATTTTTTAATTTATTGCTCTTTGTGAGTACATGGTTCCAGACAAATTATAATTTTCGCCAATCTGGGGGCAAGCATTGATGGCTAACGGATACCGTATGTCAAAAATATTTTTACTTTACTTTTTTACTTTTACGTCAACTAGATTGTGAAGGTAATCGCTACCGTGTGCATGTTATTATATCAAGGATAGAGGATTGAACAATTTGCAGCTTTTATGGGACATAATCAAAAACAAAAACTTTATCGACTACCCAAGGATGTTACCCACTGCATAAGTATCAAAGCTCTTGCAGCAATTAGTAACGAAAAAATTGCAGAATATCAAGGAATTTCTAGGGACGTAGTCTTACGGTAATGCAGAAGCAGACAAATGATAATGCTGAGTCGTTTAAACAATTCAATATGGCGCGTTATAGATGCACTTGTGTTTTCGGCCCTACAGGAGTTGGTTTTTTAAGAGCTATCATTTGTTTAAATACATGAAATGCGTAGTGCCAAAGGAAAATAATATTCGGCATAGTGAAGGAAATTAATAAAAATGGTGTTATGAAATCCCAGATCGAGGCGGTTACATGCAGGCTTAAAGATTGTTTTTTTGAGAGTATTTAAAATGTATCTTTCGTTGTGAAAGGAACTTGCAACTACGAAAAGTCTTTTATTGAACAATTATACGTAAAAGCCGAAAATGAATTTGAGAAGATACTTTGTTAAAACAGCATCTGGCGGAGAACATTAGTATGTTATTATGGTATCGTGATTTGAGACGAAGATATTGAAATTGGTTGGTGATATATTGAGGAGCAATTGAGATTAACGTGGTGAAAATAATCAAGCGCTGTAGGCTCCAAATCCAATTGTCTGGTGAATTTCTCGCTTAAGTTCAAACCAAAGTTTTCCGATCTAATCTAAGCTGAAATGGACTGGATTTTAATCAAAGAAAGCATGCCCGCGAGGGTGCTGTTTGAGAAATTAGTTGCTTATAAGCTATAGACAGGTTTGGACAAGCGATTGTATTTATTTATATGATGGTACCTCTAAACAAAATTTGTTCTTTGGGTCTTCTTTTTCGTATACTGATGATTTAAGATAAATTCATTATTATTTGAGTTATTTGCTAGATTGTCGATCTGAAACTAAATATTATCTATAATGATACAATAATTGTGGACGGTTTAAATTTTTCAATTTTAAATGCGATAAACGAAAGGATTTAAGACAGAAGTTATATACTTATATGTTCAACTTTCTAACAGGTTGGATGATGTCCTGAATCAAGATTGATACTCAGTTTACATTTAGGATATAAATTACAAACTGTAGTTTATGACCATAAGTTAGAACGATTAAATGACGCTGTTTAAAACGAGGTAGATCATCATATTTAGACAGTTTGATGTAATGTAAATTGTTATGCTTCAGGTAATAAGTAAGATTACATCGTAATGTGATAGTGAGTTTCCGCACTACGGAACACATCTGACATGCAACATTACAAAGAAATGATAATGCGATATAACAGTTTAAATTTAAATATCGAGGGTCTTAAAGTTAAAAGAATTCGGACGAACCTTACCTGTAGTGAGACTTAAGATATTTTTAAAATGAATTTATACAGGTTATCCCTTTTTGAAGCATTATTAACATTAGAGCCTCAGAAAACCCATTATTATCACGAAGAGATAATATTATTACATTATGAAGTTCCTGAATTGATTTAGGACTAGGTTTGGTTAGTCAATACAGAATAACATTTAAGAATGTCGTGCACGTTATGTCTTTGAAAATGAAAAACTTTGTGTTTTGGCGTGCAAGAGATATTTTTTAAAAACTGTTTCGAGAGATTCATGATCCTACGTTATTATAGATTGTTTTAAAGTAAGGACACAAACACCATCGGACATGTTAGCAGCTGCGCAATTCTGGTCAAATTACAACATTGCCAAACAATTGAATGATGAGGAGAGACATATCAAATGGAAATATTAAACAATCCAGGTGTATGAGATATAGATGATAATAATGTTGAGCAGGTTGCAATAAGAAAAAGAAATGATATAATGAATGCTTTGTAATTACAAAATAAAAATTTCGATAAATTCAGTCAAAAAATATTTTTATTTATATTTTTTTCCATCGTTTTCTCAAACAGTTCGTTAAATCGGTCTATACGTTGCCTGTTTTCTTTGTCATGACGGAGGTAATGATGTACCACAATCTGAAAAAATTGTTGTAATATCTGAAATAGATTCCTAAATTGCAAAATTCGACAAATTTTAGAGATAGAATAGATGTCACCTGAAACTTTAAATGATAATCACTCTTGATCGACAAATATTCAATTGTGCCTTTTTTGTCCAGAGTGTCATTTTGAAGTTTAACAGATGTATAAGTTCTGATTAAGCTTCTCCATTTTGATATTTATTGACAAGTCTCCCATTTTGATGTCATTATGCCGAATGCACACTCTACAGTTTTCCGACTTTTTACGAGCCTGTAATTGAATTACCGTGATAGATTCCTGTTGTATTGTGAATTAGGTTGCCTGTATCATTGTTAAGCCACAGTATTGTTAAGCACATATGTATAATAAAATAAACCAGTCTTTCTCAACTAATCATGAAGGGTACAATCGCTTTCATTCTACCTCACCTAAAACATATAACATAACCCTGCAATAGTAAAACGATACTAAAACGTGGTCACAGAAAATTAAACATAAGTGTAAGAATTAAATAAATTAAGTAGTCCTACAGCTACAAAATTACTAAACAAAGGCAAGAACCAATAAATAAAGATTGAAAGATAAGATTGAACACAAAATAAAATGGATGGGAGCAGATCAAATGTACAGCCCTTGTGTATGAAAGAAAACGTGGCAGAAAATTGGAAGGTATGGAAACAAAAATTTGAAATATATACTACTGCTGTTGAATTGGATACAATAGCACAAAAAATACAATGTGCACAATTGCTACATAATATGGGTGAAGACGCTATCAAAATTTATAATACCTTGTGTTTTCAAAAAGAGGAAGAGAACAAAATAGACGTTTTAAAGAAAAAATTTGATAATTATTTTGTTCCTAAGAAAAATATCACATATAAAAGCTACTTTTTTTTACATCCAGACAAACAAATGAAACGATTGAGCAATTTGTTACTCAGTTGAAAAAAAAAACCGAAATAGTAGAAAATGACTGACTATCTTCACCTCGCTCTAAGACATACTATATACAGGTATTATGTGACGCATGATGTCTTTAGTTTTCGAATATCTTCGCTTTGCCGAGTTTCGAGTTCTCGGTAAGCTAATGAACGATCGATAATTCATTTGATATAAGCGAATGCAAAAGTCGCTCGTTAAGCACATCACTAATCCGTGGTTTGTTCAACTTCAGAAAGTTCAGAACAGGCGCGTATGCAGCTTGGGTTTATGGGGGGAAGGGAGAGGATAGAAAGTAATAATTGAAGACACGAGTGGATAAAGGTGTCATGTAACAAAATCTAAATTTCCGGAAAAGTAAAGTCAAATAAATAAATAAAATTTATTTCTGTTGCGTGTAAGTAATAGGACACATAAATTTCGTTCGTTTAAATATCTTGCAAATAGTTAATTTCTTGGAATTTTGATAAGATAAAGAACAGAACCGTGATATACTAAAGCGTACCAATATTCATCATGTTAAAGTTTCGAAACTATTTTTTTAAATATTTCAAACCTCTATCGCACCTAGATGTTCGTGGTTAAATATTCGTAAATTTATATCTTAAATATCTTGCTTAATAAATATAAAAAATTTGCGTTATCACGAATAAATGCTTTGTATGGGCATAAGATTGGCACAAATAAAAGTAATCTACTGCTTTATGTCTGCCCATACTAAAGAAATCTCTAATTTTATTTTGTTTATCGGATACAACATCGTCGAAAATAAAAATAGAATTTTGACGAGCTTCTGATGGATCTAGTACATCGTCGTTTTCCTTGAAAGGAAAATAACCCATATGTGGTACAGTTTTCAAAACTCTTTCCAAGAATTGATATTTTGACTGATACAGCGATTTCGAGTAAACGTAGACATTTTCAAATCGGACCGCAGATTATACAGCGCACACTGTTAGGTAGTAACAACCCATGTCTGCGCATACGATTATCTATGGTAAACACACAGTCCAAATTTCTAACAGGTAACGTATTACGTTGCTTGATGACACCCATTCTGGAGTTCGACTGATACAAAAGTAAAACGACTTACGAGTTTTGAATCATTCTTGTGATGCTAGTGATCAAGGAATGAAGTGGTGTTGTTAACACTTTAATCAATAAATTGCCAATTGAACTCCATTTACCCGGCTACCAATACTGTGGACCTGGCACAAAACTACAAGAACGCCTGCGCCGCGGTGACATTAGAATAAATCCCCTCGACAGAGCGTGTAAAGATCACGATATAGCATATTTGCATAGCCAAGATCTAAAACATCGACACGAAGCCGACCATATTCTACAAGAACGTGCGTGGGAGAGGGTAAAGTCAAAAGACGCAGGTTTTCGAGAAAAAGTTGCTGCCTGGACGGTAACCAACGCAATGAAAGTAAGAAGAAAACTGGGAATGGGAATAAGAAAAAAAATCGTTCAGGAAGTTTGTATTTTTCAAAGCAAAAGATGCGCTTAAGGGACAAAAGAGTGTTAATCTAAAAGAAGGTGCGAAGCTCTCTCTCATGGCTGCTAAAACTGCTATCAAAAATGCTGTTGGTAAGAAAAACATACAAATTCCACGCATCACACCTTTGCCGAAACAAGGAGGTTTTCTACCATTCCTTATTCCATTATTTGCGGGATTAAGTGCATTAGGCGGTTTAGCTGGTGGGGCTGCTGGTATAGCACAAGCTGTCAACAAAGCAGCACATAAGGAATTAGAAGAATCACAGATACATAATAAAACAATGGAAGCTATAGCTATAGGAAAGAAACGAGATGGCTTATATTTAAGACCTTACCGTAAGGGCATGGGACTATATTTACATCAGAAAAAAAAAAAACCACTAAATCGACTGCCACTTACAAACATTGATATTTGTAAATTTGGGGAAAAATACCTCCTCAATTTTCGTGGTGTTTTTATGAGGGATGATTTACCAAAGTCCCCTAAGTTCGACGAGTGCGCAGTCGTTAATTTAGACAGTACGGAAGGACCTGGTACCCACTGGGTAGCATACACTAAAAAAGGACCTATTGTTAAATATTTCGATTCGTTCGGTAACTTGAAACCTCCAACCGAACTTATTAAATAGGTATTTCAAAAATTGCCACATACTGTATAACCTCAAAAACTATCAGGACTATGACGAAATCAATTGCGGACACCTGTGTTTAAAATTTCTATATAAGTCTTAGCACTTGGCAAGAACAATTAGTCATGTCGCATACGTTTACGTTGATAAGTTCGAGCAGCGTTCTTTCCGCTACCTACTATCCACCTATCGAGTTGGATAAGAGATATGCATAAGCACTTGGACTAATAGGGTTACATACCTATAACACAATACCGAATATACATGATGGTCAAAATAAATTCTATTATGATAATCAAGTACTAACAATACTAACAGGAGTTTATGAAGTAACGCATATTGAAACGTTTTTACAAAATTCTTTGGCTGATGCTACAACCAAAGACAAAAATGCCGTGATCTCATTGAAGCCTAATGACCGTACACTTAAATGTGAATTAACTAGCAATTTCACTATCGATTTCACGCAGGCTGATTCTGTTGGTGGAATGTTAGGATTCAGTAAGAAAATCCTCAAACCAGATGTAAAACATGAGTCAGATTTATCAATTCAAATTATTAAAGTGGTAACCAAACGAGTTGAGTGTAATATTACGACAGCTTCCCTCTACGACGGACGTTTATCACATACTTTACACGAATTTGCTCCCTCGATCGAACCAGGATATAGTATTAATATTGAACCGCGAAATATTATTTACTTGCCAATCAACACGTCACGGTTAGAAAACATTACCTTGAAGTTGGTGGACCAAGACGGTGATCTGGTGGATTTTCGTGGTGAGAAAATAGTTATTCGATTGCAGCTAAAAAAAGTGTGGGCCTGAATTTTAATCTGCAATACAAAACATGTTTACCCACTTCAAGCTTTGCCAGTCTAAACGAAGCTGTAAATCAGTTAACACGTGCAAACATAGCATTTTTGCAATCTTTAGGATTTCACGTAATCAACAATGGACAAGTTAAACATATTCGAGGGTTTGCAATTCGAGGAAGCAAAATAACAAAAGAAGAATTCCATACCTATTATCCTCGAGTGAGTAATTTGAAATCTAACGATGAAATACGCATATCTGTTCAACATCAAGATATCTATACGTTACCTAGTGAAAGTTTTATTTACATCGAGGGTACTTTCAAACTAGCAGCGGATGGTACAGGCAACTGTAAATTGACCAACAACGCCTACCTGTTTCTTTTCGATCAAATACGCTACGAAAAAAAAACGGTGTGGAAGTGGACAAATGTGTAAACCCTGATATCATTAGTACTATTAACCTACCTATCATACAATGATAGCGAAAGCAAATCTTTGGAGATCGCTAGTTGGTGTCCAAATTCTGATACACAACCGACTATATCTGCAACTACTAATAAATTTAACGCTTGTATACCATTAAAGTTTTGCTTAGGATATGCGGAAGATTAACAAAAAATAATTATAAACGCTACTCAGGAACGTATCTTACTTCGCAGTGGTAGTGATCTTAATTGTTACAAGAACACTGACAAGAATGGTACAAAGACTGCATCATTCGACATTGAGAAAGTAGAATGACACGTACCACACGTTACTGTGAGCGATGAAATTAGATTGAAGCTTTTGAAAACATCAAACAATAACAAATCTATGTACCTTCCATTTAGGAAGTGGGAACTTTAGGAATTACCCTCTTTACGTAAAACAAGGACAGATATATGGCCTGTCAAAACTAGTATAAATTTGGAGAAGCCGCGCTACGTTATAGTCGCTTTTCAAACACAGGGGAAAGATAATTTGAATGCTGATGCCTCTAAATTTGACCATTCATCAATTACTAACATAAAACTTCATTTAAATGCTGATAGCTATCCATATGGTAATATGAATCTTCAAATAAACGAGAAAAAGTATGCGATTGCAAATCGTATGTACGCAGCCTTCCAGTCAAGTTATTAAAATAGAAATAATCACCCCTTGCTCGATTATGAATCATTCAGAGAGTGTGCTTCATATGTTATCGATTGTGCTAAACAAAAAGAAACAGTCAAGTCCTCTATCGTTGACATAAAATTGGAATTAGAGTCTCTTAACAGTTTTAATGAAAATACAGTGGCTTATTGCCTCATTCTACACGACAATATCGTGGAGTACACTCCATTGTCAGGAACTGTGAGAAAGATTATGTAAAATGACGTTAGTGATGGACATGCAAGGTTTTGTTATAAATCAAGAGTTTGTAGTGAAGGAATTGGCAATAAGTGATGGAAAAATGATAAGCCACTTCATATTTAAACCGAAAATCCCGTTTCATAAACTAAATGCGAAAGACAAACGTGTAGTGACTTGGTTAGAAAACAATCATCATTCCCTACGTTATAGCGATGGGCATACCGATTTGCGTGAACTACCGAAGATATTGCGTCGTTTCACAACACGTACTGAGTCCATTTACGTAAAAGGACATCAAAAAGATAATGTAATTAGGAACTACGTTAATGTTCCTGTAATAAACTTAGAGCATATGAAACTATTCCTAACATTAGCAAATCCATCACCAAACTAACTTGAAAATCTGTTCTATATCAAATGTTAAACTTTTATGTAAATTCTTAAGGTTATAATAAATATACAGATAATTACCGGTGTATTATTATTAGTACCCCTCTCCTTACAATTTCCTACAGTTGGTTATTTATACATTTTGTATTTCACTGCTAGAGCAGTTTGATCTAGTTTGCGAAAGTATTTAGATCGTCAGAATGTGGTTGGCATATTCAGCTTCACGTTGGCCCGAGGCGGTTGATTTAAAATCAACAATCGAAAGGTTAAGAAGAGAAATCGACGACTACCATCATGAGTTCATATTAGAAGGCAATCGGTCCTAGGATGTAGATCCCTATTCAGAAGACAGAAGAAGAATTAATGAACAATTCCTTTTTGCTCTAGAAGCCATTAAAAATTATGAAATAAAAAAGATCTCTTTAGAAGATCTAATTAAAATTTTGGTGCGTGAAGAGAAAGAAGACTATTTAATCATCGATTATTTGCCGTATTATCTTGTCCGACAATTTAATTTGGATGGTCTTAGTAAAGAAGACAAAAATGACGTTAAGGAAACCCAAGAAGATGAAAATGGCGTTAAGGAAAGCGAAGAAGAAGAAGCAGGCTGTTCCTGTCTACTACAAATGTTTTAAACTATACATACATTAATATTGTCTTTATAATTTATAAAATATATATGTTATGCAGCGTACTTTCTTTTTATTCAATTCTTTCATCATCAGTTTACTCCCAATAATATGAAAAACACATTCCAACGATAACAGCTGTTGTTCCTATGAATTCTCACGGTTATTATAACGAAATGATGACGTCCCAAAAATAGAAGCTGGTCATTCAAACGTTGGAACGGGTCTGTGACCGCGTATGCGTAAATTCTTGAGTTAACAATAAATATGATACTGAACAAACCTTGATAACTTTTTATTTAAGTAAATAAAACATTTTTCAGTTCTTCAAAACCTTCATTTTTTTCTTCGCATGTACAATTTAAATATTTGTAAGAAATATTTTCCCTTTGCATTAATTTGTTTGTACCGTCTACCATGTATGTAGAAAAAGCATTAAACTATTCTCGATTTTTACGGAGACTACTATATACTTTGTATAAACATGTTGATAAGTCGACGGACGAGGCCTGAAATATGATATCGGTGTCGACAGCCGTTTCTTTAACAAGGGCTACGGCGCGACAACTAGTCAAATAAACAAAACGCTGAGACGGTTAAATTCCGATAAAATACTTTACAGTGCCGAATTAGTCGCGGTACAGTTGGGTTCTGTGAAACGGTAGAAATAAAAGAATTACTTGTGTAGTGATTGTAGGTTTGTGACCCGTTTAAAGGTGAGTCTAATCACAGAGCATTCCTGTTATTTTAGTATAAGATAGAGTAAGAAAATAGATTTGTGAAATAGCCTGAGTAACGTTAAGCATGCTTTAGTTAAGAGGCCTTTTGTTACGAAAAGCTAGTCGTCCTAGCGGGGCACGCTTTGTGACGTGGGGGATCCGCACGGCACAGTTGACCGCAGGCGCTGGGCGACCCGGGGATCGTAAAAATAAGGGCACAGGGAAGCCGTCGGGCGGTTTCGCATGCACCTTCCCTGAACCGCGGGGGATTCGCGTCCCACGAGCTCCCGAATCACAAGGATATAGCGAAGTTTGGGTGAACCGAACACAACGAAGATTATATGTCGGGAGAACTGAGTTTGTTAGGGGTTGTAACCTACCATTTAACTGTGTAACCTACTATTTTCTTTAATTAAAGATGACCGGAGTGCTCAGGTGGCTTTTCTTTACAGGTAAACCCCCGGTTTGTAACTCTGGGTTCAGAATCACCTCACCAACGCCGACGCCTACCACTCGACCATCATTATTTTCAAATAAACACCTGTTTATTACTTGACTTTACCTGACCAGAATTAAATAAATAAAATATTGTAGCCCACGGATTCGATAAAATTTAAATAATATAAGAGTGTTAGTTATCATTGTTATTATTTTGGTATTTTAGTAATACTAATCTCATTTAATTATTATTTATATTATTACTTTAGCTTATTTGGCGTTTACATATTAAACAAAGAAATCAGATCTTTACTTAATTTATTCAATTCAAAATGCAATATTTCTAAAACACAATCAGCGTATTCAGAGCTAATTTCGTTTGACAGTTTATTTTCACACACAAATTTTTCGACATATTGCTTGATCGATCCCAAGTCGATATTCTCACGATTTTGTGCTATTATTCTTATTCTTATTTAAATTGATCTAATATTTCGATTGTGTCATGATCCACCTCGTCCTTATCGCCACTTTCCTCTCGACATAAATCGCAGCACTATACTTGCGGATCCGTTTTCATATGTTCCTCTATTTTCTCTTTTTTGCTTCAAAAATACATGGTCCCATTCATAACTCGTGAAGGATATACCGTTCTTCTTATTTCTTCTTAGCATAGCTACTGGTAAAAACCCTCTGGCCGCACTTAGACTGGTGGATATCGAATAATAGCGGCTTAAAGGATATGATACTTCATTAATCAATCGAATCTCCTTTTCAATACTTTCTTCATGTTTTTGTAGTAGGCTATCTAACATGTCGTCAGGTAACCAAGTTGTTGAAGATTCGGACGGCGAAGAGGATGATTCGAAATTAGACATTTTTGAACTCTACTGCTGCTCTTTGCAAAATGAATCTCTTTCCTTTGTTGTGACCTATTTGTTAACTTTCGCTTGCCCCTTCTTCCGTTAATTTAATAAATTACCGATTATTTAAAACGGCTCTGTATTTCAAAAGTGTCGAATTATTATCTGTATCTATAAACAAGAAACGACAAGTCTGTAAGATAGCTTATACAGCAATTGTCTCTTACGCGGAGGTCGATGGAATGTTTCAATGCATAGCGCTGACGTCTACATTCTTAATACATGTGTTTGTTCAAGTTTTAATTAAAAAGTAATAATTAGTAGCTAAAATGATTTATGCTATTTTAAATTTTAATGTGAATAATAAAAAGACATATGTAACTGCATTATTTAATGTTAGAATTTCATTATAGTTACTAAGTTTCTAGAATTCGTAATCGAATATGATATATAATATTAAATAAGTAAAATAATGCCTCTGACGTCATCGGCTGAGGCCCCTTGCCTAGCGTTTCAAAAACCTTCCCCAAGCTACCACGGATGTCGTCCCCGTGGACGCCATCGTCTTGAGCTGCCCCTCCCACCTACAGCTCCGCTCTGGGGCACCTGGAGGAGAACGGCCTTGAAACTGAGCTAGAAGCGGCATACTTTACCTACTACTGCGATTTAAATGCCAGTGAATTGATATGGGAACATGCGAAAGGATATTATAATAAGTATATAGGTCGAAATGGTTATATCGATAGACAAGTATTGGAAATGAAGAAGTAAATATAAATAAAGAAGTAAATAACAACGTATATTTTCATTGAGAAAGGTATAAAGACAATAGTCTAATTTTGATCGGTTAAAATTCAAACTAAGCATAAAAACATTAAATCGTTCGTTCGAAACTTTAGAAGCCTGCTTGAGACTATAAATTGCCTTTTTTCAACATACATACTAGGTCTTTATCACTTTCTTTAACATTTAGTCCTTCCGGAATTTTCATAAAAACTTTGTCATGCGAAGATCCATTCAAAAACGCATTTTTAACATCTAACTGTTCTAAAGATAGATTATAATTGTTACAAACTGACAATAAAATTCTTAAAGTTTGTAGTTTTGCAACAAGGGTATGTACTTGAAATAAATCTAGCTCACCCTGCTCAAATCCTCTAGCCACGAGCCTTGCTTTATACATTTCCTTTCCTTGACTATCTTCTTTAACTCTAAACACCCAGCGGTTGCTTATTATTTCCTGATTATCTGGTTTATCTACTAAATCCCATCCCCTATCCACCAGTGCCTTCAACTCTTCGTCAATTGCTGTTTTCCAACATTTCCATCTTTTTAGACATGTGTTTGAAATTGTTGTCTGACAGAAATTAACTCTCGTAAAAACCGCTCATCTAAACGAAATACAAAGTCTACAATTTTTTGCCCTATTCAATTCATAGTCTGTCAGAAATATGGTAAATTTTACACCACTTAAATACATTACCTCTATTTTTTGTCTGTATGGGGTGTAAAAATGATGTAAAAGGAGTAACGAGAATGGGATTTAGTGAAAGCAGGTTAGATCCCACCATTACAAATCTGCGAGCTCCCGATCATAATCCCGAGCAGAAAAAGCTGCACTAAAACATCTCAGAGCTAGTATAAGAACGCCGCAAGAGTTTGCTCTATTTACTCTGATGGAAATAAAAGAACGCTTCGGAGCTAAAAAAAGCAAATCGATTGGATGTTCGAACGTAGCAACAGTGTAATATATAGAGAGAGCAATTTCAACTTTGAAGAAAGCGAAGACTGTCTTCTTCATATCGAGGTACACCGGAATAAGGTTACTCGACTTAGAAGTTTTCAATATTTTCTAAAGTTGACACTAGATATATCTTTTTCGGATTAATTATTAGAGAAAGTATCTTTGAAGAAGATTGGGAGGCACGGAAGAAAAAATAATTGTGTTTTTTGCAAGTTTAAGCGTTTGTCTATTGGTTTCAATCATAATAATACGCAAATCGTGAGATATCGAAGATGTTGCTGGATATAATTATCACTGTCATGTCGTCTGACCTATCAGTTTTCTAGTATTAGTGGAAATTTTTATACGCTATTTTGGAAGAGCATTGGAAGTCGCAGGAGGAAAAATAATTGTGATTTTTATGAGTTTTAGGGCTTACTTATTGGCCTCAGCAACAACAATACATAAACCTTGAGGGATATCGAAGATGTCGTCGGATATAATTATTATATCATTTTGGAAGGCTGATGCACTTCTTTAAAACATAAATTTGTATACAGTCGTTAGTAACAGCTAATACACTAATCGAACTAATATAAAGAATAAATTTATTTCAATAATTCAACTTATATGCTTATTCCGCATATACCTATAAAAATTGAACTGTTGACAAGAATCAAATAAATAAATGGGACGCAAATAACGCACTAACGAATACCGTGTGAAACATAAAGTAAAAACGCAGATATTGAATAGACTACTTCAAGACAACGTGTTCTACTTATGTATTTATACATTCGGTCCTCGGAGCAGCTAAACGGAGCAGGAGCTGTTTTTAAGAACTGGTTTGTCAGCGGAATAGGAGCAGAAAGATCAGTTGCAAGAAAAAAGCAGTTTTAACCATCTCTACAACTGATGAGGTTTCGGTTCCTGTTCACAATACGAATTATATAAATGAATTAACAGCAATGAGAGCGTCAGAAGAAAAATTCATGGACTGCCAGATTAATAAGTTACGAGATTGCTCGAATGAGTTACCATCGACGTCTGGTACTTCCACTTTGGGATGGGAACTTGACTTGGGATTTATTTTGATTGAAAAAGAGATTTTAACTGATGAAGATAAATACCAATTGTTAAAATACGCTTTTAGAGCTGGATCTGATTTTATTTTCCCATACAGTACTCGTAAAAAATGATAAAGATACCGATGTTATTTATCTCTATCTCTTAAATATTTTTCTAAGTTTGTATGGCTTACTTTTTCAAAAAGTGTTAATGGCTTTTTTTTGCAATCTTCGTAAAATGTGGTGGTAAAGATAATTCAACAACTTTAAAAACTTGATAACTTCCCCACTTCAGAAGTACTCTTAACTTTTAAGGACAGATGGGGATTTAAGCTGTCATAACGAACACCGAAAGCAACAACATAAGCAAGAAATTTCAAGAAAGTTTACGAAAATCCAGCTAAAGATATAATAGCTGAATAGCCATAATAGAGACTATTATTTTCTTAGGGAAACAAACTATTTCTTTAAGGACGGTATCACCAACGAAATGATTGGGCGCTTTCCCCCCTCGGTTGTGAGGGCAATTTCCTTCATTGCGTCTGGGGTGTTGCGCACATGTTACTTCCCAACTGCGTGGAAAACGGCCGCTGTAGTATTGATTCCCAAGCCCGGTAAATCAAAGAGATTCCCACAAAATTACCGCCCCAGCAGTCTGCTCTCGGGCGTGTCCAAGATCGTGGAGGCAATTATTCTAAAACATCTCAGAGTAGAAATCGAACAACTCGGTATCCTCCCTCAGGAGCAGTTTGGGTTCCGCACTGGCCTCAGTGCGGAATTCCAGCTGTTGAGGATTACCGAAGCCGTAAGGGACGCGCTCGGGATGCGCGAGACTGTTGGGGCGGTATTCCTTGACATCAGCCAGGCTTTTGATAGCGTCTGGCATAGCGGGTTAATATATAAGATGCTAGAGTTTAAGATTAGTACAGCTTTAATTAAATTAACCCAAAACTATTTAAGCAATAGGAAATTCCTTACCAGGGTGGATGGCTGCCGATCGACCGTGAGGGCCCAGGTGGCGGGGGTGCCGCAGGGCTCCCTGCTGGGGCCGGAGCTCTTTTTACTGTTCACAGCGGACGTCCCAAGGGAGCCGGGAACCAATTTAGCTATCTATGCGGATGATACGGCTATTTACTCATCGTGTCGTAATGAAGACCTGGCAGTCCGCCGGCTCCAGCGTGCGGTTGACGGCCTCACAGACTGGTTTTCCAAGTGGAAATTGAACATTAACGAATCGAAGTGTGAGGCCGTCAGGTTCACCAGAAAGACTGGTTTGCCGGCGGACTGTATTTACATCAACGGGGCTCGGCTACCTTGGAAGGGAGAGGTTAAGTATTTGGGCCTGCACCTGGACAGGCGCCTGACTTTTGCCAGCCAGATCAAATATTTATCAATTAATTTCAATCGTGCCAAGAACTCGCTTCTTCCCCTACTTCGGGGCTCCAGTGGGCTCAACTTGAGATCCAAGGTTTTGCTTTATAAATCGATATTCATCACCTACGGCGCTCTGGCCTGGTCCTCGGTTGCTCCCAGTCGTCTGAGGACCCTTGAGGTACTGCAGAATAAGACGCTGAGGACCATGGTTGGCGCGCCGTGGTTTGTGAGGAATGTAGACATCGGGAGAGACTTGGATGTTGAGCCGCTGGAGGCCTTTTTGAGGAAGTTGTCGAGGGGCACCTGGGGCGGGCGGCCCTGTGTGACAACCCTCTTATTCAGGAGGTGATTGATCCGCAGGACCGTCCCCCTCCCAGAGTAGGCGTCAGGCGTCTGCCCGGCGAGGTGCGGGCCCCCTTAGGAACAGCCCCAAAACTTTAAATTTTAAAATTAAAAAAAAAAATTCCCTCTGTTACCAAATTTTATTTTAATATTAAATTTTAACTATGCAATAAGTCTATAACGACGGTATTTTACACCGGATTCAATTTTTATTTTTATTCTTTACAATACATTTTATTTTTCTTATCATATTGGCCATATACACCGCAATTTATCTGTTTTATTTCATTTAATTATTTTACGAAGGCCCTATACACCGGATCTTTACCTAAATTTTAATTTTTTATCTATACAATATTTATATTTTTCTTTTATTTATTTCATCTTACTTCAACTCAAATTTTCACTATTCAGGAGTTGTGAATAATTATGATTAATTCACAACTCCTGGCCCTTTACACCTTTTCCCTAGAGACACGTTCACCAAAGAAAAAAAAAAAAAAAATTGATGATTGTATGATAGGGGAAGATGGGGCAGATTGATACACGGGGCACCTTGATACAGTGAACTTTTTCATATTGTAAACTACTTTTAAATGTTCTACTACGTATCAAAAGATGGCATCACTGGCTTTACATGTGCCTACAAGATTAGACGTTATTTCAGTTCTGAATTGTTCCCATGTGAATCACCACGTGTTTGGGAGGAGCATAAGTAAATATTTGTGGTATCGTTTACCGTCATTTATTGAGAAAGTATTGTTTCATTGGTTTAGACATTTGGTTTTAGAGGTGAGTAACATCATTGATGAAGTTATTTTTATAAAAAAGTTATAACGTTTGACTAATAGTTGATGAAAAAAAAGCAAAATGGCTGACAAGGTGCTAACGGGGCACATTGATACAAATATTTTGGGGCAGATTGATACACTGTATCAATGTGCCCCCTCTAAAATCCTAAACAGTATAAAAATATCTTTTTTATAATTTCAGTCAATATGGTGAGAACTTACAAAAAAAAGTCTGATAGAGTAAACATAGATGAATTAGCTATACATTCTGCTATAGAGGACGTCGTTAACGGAATCTTATCAATAAGAAAAGCCGCTGAAAAATATAACCTTAAACCTGCTACTCTACAACATCGAATAGAAAAGAGAAAATTAACTGGTAAACCATTAAATGCAGCCGTTTATTCATCAAAATTTTCTAGTCAACAAGTTTTCACCAAAGAACAAGAAGAATTATTGTCAGAATACATAATTACTTGCAGTAAAAGGCACTATGGTCTTACACTGCGACATTTACAAAGTTTAGCATATGAGTATGCAAAAAAGTTAAACTGTAAATACCCTTCTAACTGGGATACTGCGAAACTTGCAGGTATAGACTGGACACAGGTTTTCGTAAACGACATATAAATAGCAGTTTACGAAAACCAGAGAATACAAGTATAGCTCGATCAGCTGGATTTAACAAAACGGCAGTTGAACATTTCTTTAGCAATCTTAAAAAGGTTTTGGAAAACATATCAATTTACAGCAGATCGGATTATTAATTATGACGAATCTGGAATAACTACAGTTCTCAATACGCCAAAAGTTTTAGCTTCCAAAAGTCAGAAACAGGTGGGACAGATCGCTACTGCCGAAAGAGGTGAACTCGTAACATTTGGTGGTATAATTTCTGCAGTGGGTAACGCAATTCCTCCAATATTTGTATTCCCCAGGGTTCATTATAAGAATCACTTTTTAAGCGAAGGACCTGAAGGTAGCTTGGGACTAGCCAATAAAAGTGGCTGGATTGTTACAGACCTTTTTTTAGATGTCTGAAGCATGTTCAGAAACACACGTCGTGTAGTAAAAGTAATCCAATTTTAATGCTATGTGACAACCACGAAGCACACATATCAATCGAAGCTATTGAATATTCTCGAGCAAATGGCATTGTATATTTAACTTTTCCACCTCACACGTCACATCGACTGCAACCTCTTGACGTAGGAGTTTTTGGTCCTTTCAAGAGTAAATTAAAAGTAGCTTTCAACAACTGGCACATAAATAACCCAGGAAGAGGTATAACTATTTATGACATTCCTAAAATTACGAAAACAGCATATTTAGAGTCGTTTACTGGAAAGAATATAATCAGTGGTTTTACAAAGGCTGGAATCTGGCCCTTTAATTCATTGGTGTTCAGTTGAAGCGGATTTTGCACCCTCTGCTATCTATCACACAAGTACAGAAAACAATTTGGCTACTGTGAAAATAATTTATCCCAAGAAAAAAATCAAATAAAAGAAGCAGTTCCAATAGAGTTGATTCCGTCTACCTCAAGACAATTTACTCCTCCACGTGACGTAGATGCATCTAGTTCAAAACACCTTACTCCTCCAGGCACTATAATTACACCTGATGTAGTTAGACCTTATCCGAAAGCAAAACCAAAACAAACCAAAAGAAAAGGAGCGGAAAAAGGGAAGTCACGAATTTATACGGATACACCTGAAAAAGATAGACTACAAGAGTTGTACGAAATTAAACAAAAGAAAAGAGAAATGAAAATGAGAGAGAAATATCAGAAAACTCAAACAATCATCAAAGCGCATTTCAGAACAATTAACAGATGAAAAGGCTGTAAAAATAAATAAAACTAAAAATACAACTTATGCTGATTCTGATGGGACTACTAGTGTTTCAGATATGGAGTATGACATTATCAATAGTTCTTCAGATGCAGACTTTCTGGAGAATGAAGAGACCACTATTCTAAGCGTGGAAAATATGAAAAAACCTACACCAGAGGAAATAAAAGAAGGAGATTTCTTGTTAATACAATTTCCTAAAAAGAGACATGTAGTTTATTATATATGTAATGTTCAAATATTACATAGCCCTACGGAGTATCAAGTTTCATATTTAAGGAAAAAATCGACATCTTGGACTTTTGTATTTCCAACTATTGCGGATGTGGCAACAGCTGATTTAACTGATGTTATATTGAAGTTACCTGTGCCAATAGAGACAGGGGGAACAAGTCGTACTTCATCATTTTATTCATTTCCTGTTGATTTCATGGCGTACAATGTGTTATAATTTATAATAATGTTTTATTATAGGTACGTTCAATCTCAGTTTTCTTTGTTTTTGATACATGTTCTGGTTAATTTTTTCATTTTACATTTAATATTTTAATGAATAAACTATTTTGAGCTATACTTACCGTATTTTATTAATTACTGAACCGTAAGTTTTTCAGGTATGTCATTTTTCTAATATGTATCAATGTGCCCCAATACGTGAATCATTCTGCCCCATGTATGGGGCAGTTTGATACAAATGAGTTGCATCTGAAAATGTCAATCCAAAATTGTTATTGTGTACTATTATCAAAAGAGGTTACGACAAACAGAAACAGGAACTATTAAGGTACTGAACTGCAAAATGCCAAAACACCAATTGGAAAATTTCGAGTGTTATGAGGTAAAAAAGGAAAAGTGTATCAATGTGCCCCATCTTCCCCTACATATTTTCAAGATGGTGAACTTAACAAATTTTTCATTTTTAAAATTTTGACAAATGACAGGCTGTCTTGATATACCAATACTGTAAAATAAAACATTCACACAAATTGTAAACACCTGTCATCAATAGTTTAAATTTCAAATCTACATTGTATTTTTGCTAAATTGACGTTATCTTCCTTTTTCACTGGAACTATTGTAATGTTTTTATAAAAAAAAAGTAATGAATGAATTACATTACAAAGACACAACAAGTAACAATTTACAAAGAGAACGTGACTGCAATGAAACCGCCGGAGCGGGAAAAAAAAGGCGATCGTACACTGCCAACGCGTTCTCCAAAACTAAGAAAAGCAATGAAAAACCAGGAGGATAAGAAGAATGAAGAGACGACGACGACGTGGAAAAACACCTTGATGGATCTAACTACCCCCCAGGACCTTCCCGGACCGACAAGGGCAATATTGTACTCAGAGGACTCTAAATACTGAGTGGCGAGACGGAATCCACATTTTATTAATTTTTACGGTGGAGAGATGGAAATCCACCTAAACAGTCAGGACGAGAGGATTTAGAGCCTAAAGGGCTAATCCTAAAGAGAACAGAAGACCTAATATATTTCTTTAAGGAGCCATCGCGACAGTGGACCCCTTCAAAAAGAGTCCGTTATTAACGAAGAAAATTTTAGAGAATTATTGCGCTTTAGAATTAAAGCGGTGACAATTTTAGACAATCATTTGAAAAACACTTCCTATAAAGCTCTAAAGCAACCTACATTAGCAGTGTGACTCAAAATGCAATAATAGAATGTCGTGGTGAGGGAATTATAATATAATAATAATAATAATACAGCTGTTGTTTACCGAGAGTTTTTCACAATTTTTAATTTTGTTTGGTATAAATTTAGTTAAAGAGTTTATTGAATCATTTTAATTTATTTAGTGTTAAGTTTTTTTTAATTAATCCATCCATTTGAAAGTGTATTGTTTGCTTGTGTAGATTTAATGCGGATTCTATTGAATATTGGCGTATTGTTTATACGACTGCGTTGTATGATTTTGAGAGAGGGATTATTGTAAGGAAAGCAATTGTAGAGTTTGGTAAGGACTTCCTTGTTCGACTATTGACGTGGGTAGACGTATTTTTGTATATTTTGGTTGCCATTTTGTAATTCATTTTGATGCTGTAAATTTTCGCATTAATTGTCTTTTATATAACCGATCAAGGATTTCTTTTTGTGATAATTGTTAATATATTGAAGTGTGCACATTATAGATATAAGATCAATTATTATTTTTTGTTTAGGAAGATATATTTTAGTTTTTTTCACTCATTATAGTTTAAAGAGTTAATTTTCTGTTATTCATTTTTGCTGTTTCATTTTTTATTATCAATCACCTCGTTTGGGCGAGTAGAAGCATTGTACTTACATTTTAGTTTATTTTCTGTAAATTTCAAGAAATTGTCCACGTTCAGTTTATTTTAATTTGTGCCAGCACGTGGATTGAAATTGAAAGATATTGAATAATCTTCCTGAACAAATAGTTTTATTTTTGCTTTGTATAGGAAATAGCATTGTCCTATTTTAATTTAGAGTCAAGTGCAGCTTTTATTTTAGGCCAGAACCTTCAGTTCAAGGTTTTTTTTTGCACAAGTTGTAATTTAACCCATTTTGAAAAATAAATTCGATTGTTAATTAACGTCATTGGGTTAAAAATTCTGTTCTTTTATTTTTATATAAATCTTTTCAATTTTTCGGGTAATTAAGAAAGTCTGATTTCATTCACCCACAATTTACTTGTCGTAGTAAGATTCAAATTTTAATTCGCGACGGTAACTCTGAGGTTAATGGATCTTTTGCGTTCATTAAAACCTTATCCGTTGAGCAAGCTAAATTTTATTTTCCATTTTCATTAAATTCAATCAGTACACAGCATATTTATTTGGTACCCAACGTGGGGCCAAATGGCAATGGAGACTGGCCAAACACTGCACGGTGTTATTATCGAAACTGTAAATCTCACGTAATAAAGGCCTTTATGAAATTTGCACCCGAAAAAGCGATAGTGGAAGTGGTGAGATACTTCAAGCCAGAAAATAAAAACTGCGAATGGCTTGTAGATTATAAATTTGAAAATTTGGCAAATCAAGATTGGGGAGAACTAAATAAATATAGTATAGTAAAAGAACCATTTAATTAATTTGTGGCGCATTATATTGATATTTTAATATTTAGTAAAAGTTTAGATGAGCATGTAGTACATATACGCAAGATTATTGAGGTGCTTGCAAAACATGGTCTCAAAGTGAACCTTGGGAAGTGTGAGTCTATCAAACGTGAAATAAAGTTTTTAAGATATGATTTATCGCAGAATCATGTAAGAGTTGATGAATCTAGGCTAGAAGTCATCAAGAAGTACCCTAGACCTAGTAGTATTAAATTATTGAGAGGATTTCTGGGAATAATAAATTATTATAAGAGATTTGTTCCAATATTAACGCACATTAGTGCACCTTTATTTCAATTATTGCACAAGAATAAGAAATTTAGTTGGACAGCTGAGAGAATAGCTGCTTTTGAGAATGTAAAGTCAGAATTTCATAAGTCATTATGTTTACTTTTGCCAGATTTTAGTAAGGAATTTTTATTACATGTCGATGCCAGTGACACAGCCATAAGTGGTGTTCTAATTTCTATTGATCAAAATGTAGAGGAACCAATTTGTTTTGTGTCCAGAATCCTAAAAAGTTACGAAATGAGATACACAGTTTCTGAGAAAGAGATGTTAGCTGTTGTGTATGCAGTAAGCAAACTTCGATTTTATTTACTTGGTAAGAAATTTATTATAGAATCAGATCATGCTGCGCTTACCTCACTTATGTCAACACGATTTTCGAATAACCGCATATATCGTTGGTCACTGCTGCTTTCTGAATATGTCTTTGAAATTCGTGACATAAAAGGAGAACTTAATATTACAGCTGATGCATTGTGTCGTATGCACAGTTTTAAAAACCATTTTAACCATGTTAAATTAAATACATATAATATGTACGAAGCCGAGGTGTTGTTTGACTTTGTCAGGATTAATGAGATTCAACAAGATGAATGTTTCAATGGTATACAAGAGGCATTAGTTCACCAAAATGATTATAAAGATTATGTAATCAGAGATGGCATATTGATGAAGAGGACACGTGATCAATTCAATGTTGTACTTACGGAAGCTTATGCTCGTCAAGCGATGCTAGTTATTCATGAATCCCTTGGACACATTGGTGGTCACAAAGTTTGGCTCACATTCAGAGAAGCTTTCTTCGCCGTCAGAGATAAGGCCATTGCCAAGGATATTGTACGCACATGTCTTCAGTGTCAACTGGGAAAATTGAAGAAACGTACTTGCCAGAATGTTATCACGAGCATCGTTGTTGACAAGCTCCACCTAGTTGCCATTGATTTTCTTGGAAATTTAATTTCTGGATCATTTGGATACCGGAACATTTTCGTCATGGTTGATGTTTTTACTAAATTCATAAGACTTTTGTTATATGTATAGTTCAACCTGAGAATATATAATCAAAATCGCGATTCAGATTGTTAACCTTTTTGTGGGAGAAGCTGTACATAATATTATATCGCGAAAGATAACAAAATTTGTTACTCATTCTACGCGCACTGATACGGAACACCTAAGGTTAGTAAGCGATAATTTTATTAATCAAGTCAAACCCTATACCACTAGTATTGGCAGAAACAATTGTGTATGATGAGAGTGGATTTATTCTCGAAATGCATTCCGGTCGTACTTTTGCTGTAAAAGGTCAAAAAACTCTTGAGGGTATTGTGCAATCATTGCACCATACATAGTTACACAATTTTGCCAGCTATTTCTGCATTTATTTTTAGTATTAAAGGAGTCTACAAATACGTTTGGACCTCGAGTTGCGCAATCATTGTTTCGAAATGTAAATGTGCATATTTCTTCTTCGGCGTCTGGAAAGCTCACCTCAAGTCATTTCAAAATTTGGCTAACTGATGTTTTCCTTCCAAATATCGCACCAAGCAGCCTACTTTTGATTGATTCTTGGACTGAGCATTGTGTTGCTGAACTTCAGAAATTAGTACCGCAAAATAAAACGTTAAGCGATGGTACAAGCGCTAGATGTGTTTCGTTTTAGGTTGTGGAAAAAATTGTTAGAACTATGATTTAGATTTGCATCGAAGAAATAATATTACTAAACTGCAGTCCCTAACCCACAATCAGTTTTCTTGTCCGAGATTTTTCGACGTGTTCAAGTACTCATGGTATAAGAGTGGATACGTGGACGAAAAGCCTGGCCCCTTTAAAAATCCTGTAGATTTTGTTTTGCCAAAGATGCACAGTCTACACCCTTGTGTAGTATTTGTAATAAACCTGCTATTGTGCGCTGTCCTTGGTGTAAGCAAAATCTGTGTTTTGAGCACTTTTACACAGACTACCACTATTGTAATATGTAATTACATAGCTTAATTACTGTATGTATACTAATCCTATTTGTTATTGTAACACATACCTATTAATCACATTACCATATGACAGGTATTTAAATATTTATAAACATTATAATTTTTCTGTAATTCTGCGCTTTTGTTTCCGAAATGTTATTATTGCTACAAACATATCAGTTATATTTATGCTTCATTGAATACCAACCTGGACATCTACATTGTACGAAAATATGAAATATATAATGAAAGATTTAAGTATTGTTTAGCTCTGCATCAAACTCATTATCAATTACATATTTTCTGCATTTCTACGAAAAGTTATTGTAATTAAAAAATTACATTATTGTGCGATTTCTCTATTATATAAATGGCTGATTGTGAACACTTCATGCTGTTAGTCACGTGGCTAGGTACACAAAAACCAATTGAATATCTATAATTAGTAATTATTTATTATTACTTTTTTAAATTTATTATACACCATCGTTTTCTACACAAATACGACTTATTTTGGTGAATAAAAAAAATGAGATAAAACCATAAAGGGAAGTATTTGTGTTTATCTGATATCGGCCTCTTATAACATATGTATAAACATATTTTTCATTGAAACCTCGCATAACTGAAATAAATACACTTACGGACAAATGTCATACGCATATTCTTTCATAATAAAATTAATAAAACATTTCAATTAAAATTTTGCATGACTTTAATTTTTTTTTTATTATCTCTCAATACTTCCTAAATAGTTAGCTTTTCATTGCGTTTTTACAACATATTGAAAAATAAATTGGAATTAACTCTTGCCTGCGATTGTATATCTCGACACTAACATTAGGTGTCTCTCTTACATTTTTAATAGTAAAAAAATTAGAACACTGAATAGTTGAAATCAAAGCAGTAGGTGTTGCAGAAATCAAGGCATCCTTATAAATCTGCTGGTGCTATCGGTAAATATGGGACAATTTTGTGTTTCAGCTGCGATTAAGCAAGAATATAGTATTTATACATATACAAAGACTTCATTCCAGAAAATGCAGATAAACTATAGAGTAAACTTCTAGGAAGTAATCGAAAATAATGGGGACTGGAGACATTGGATGGTTCAAGATTGAAGAAATGAATTTATGCAAATGTTATAATTAGATAAAACAATAAAATAAATTTACAGTGAGAACATTTTGTTATTACAGTATCACATGTGTGTATGTATGATACGTTACTACCAAAGTACGTCCTTGCATTTGCTACTGAAAACTATATATTTTATTTATATTCAAATTCACTTATTGTTAAATGTTACAATTAAAAAATGAAAGAAAGAAACTTGTCTATTCACTATATTCCATACTGGCCGTATATATGCGAAATAAGATATTTTAATAAATTAATAAGAACATTCAGAAACATAAAATCTATTTTAACCAAGAATACGTAAAAATATTATTTCAACGCGTGCTTGTTTATGTCTTAATAATAAAAACTGAATTACAAAAACAAGAAATTCTGTGTCGGATAAATACACAACGAATCATACATAACATCTATTTATACCGATAAGCCGCAGTCGTAAAAGCTATAGTCCATCCTAAATGCGCTCGCCACATACATTTTCGCGTAGGTCGTTAACTTTTTTTTGGTAGAAACTGCACATCGCTTTTAGATATTGGGTCAGAACAAAATTTCATTACTGAAGAATTTAGCAATAGATTCAACTTAAAGAAAATATCAGTTGTAGGTATAAATCACATAGAATCAAAGATTAAATTGATATCAATTTAATATCATTGAATAGCCATTTTTCAAGAAAAATATCATGTCTCATAGTACACAGAATCACAGATAAAATTGCTGCCACAAATGATGATGTTGCTAAACTTAATATTCCATCAAATAGTAAAATATGTGATCCAAATTACAATAAACCATGTAAAATCGATCTTTTAATTGGTGCAAATACCTTGTTTGATCCTCCACACTTGCTAAAATGTGCAGTACCGCTATTTCATAAACAGGATGTTCTCCTGCCAGTCATTGTTGGAGAATGATGTTAGCAACCTTTGCAGATATTAGAAACGTATACGAAATCCATAAAAAACGCCGGCGCCGTTGGTGTTTCGATCATTGTATAAAGATGTGCTTCTTGTGCCCATTGAGAAATTTGCAATGAAATTTAGCATTGCGGCGTAAACAATGAGCCGATCTGCGCCCGCATTTCTCTAGACACTTTTAAGCAGAAGAGGTAATTAAAAAATGAGATGTTTATGTTTTAATGACTTTTTTATTTTGTAGGTGTGTTTGAGCTAAGGTCACCTGTAACAGCCACATTTGTGCAACAAGTTCGACAGTTTCAATGAAAATACTATTAACCAGACGGTAAAGATTTGAAATGTTGATTCGGCGAGAACTCTCTACATGGAGGAGATTGGAAGAAGGCCTTCACCATGGTAAAAGCATGGACTTTTCGTAGATCTACTAAACAAGGTAATTTGAAAGAAGGTCAATCTCAAATTGGATGGTTAGTTCCCATAAAGGCTATAACGAATATCTGGAACTATGTCAAAACAAAAGCATTTACTTCCTTGCGTACGCGGTTCTTAAATAAGTGAATTTTCTTGAATATTTATTTCGAACTGTAAGAAGTAGATGCAGAGATAATCCAACCACACTACAGTTCATGGGATGTTTAAAAACACGAATTCTGAATAGATTGTGCTACGTACCAGTCTTGTAAGCGCAAAAAAAACAAAGGGAGGAGTTGAAAAGCGCCAAGGCCAGGGCCGTACCTGATCAACGTAGAACCTACCTAGATTTCGACTTCGTCCTTACCACCACAGTAGATGGGGAATGGGGAAAGAGCTTCCGTGGCCGCCAGTATTGGAAAAAGAAAGCGTCACCTATATTATGCCAAGCATTTGTTATACCGCCAAATATGAGCAACGTTTATACAATATCTCCAACAAGGTAAATATGACGTATTTTGAATCCATACAATCAAAAGATATTTTATTTTAAGCGTATACTGGTTCACATAATCATGATTCTTAAATTTGTAGAGACATTTTGGCAGATACAAACAAGACTTAATTATCTTTACTGACGGCTCTAAAACTAGCGACTGTTGCAGATGCGCCATTTATTCTGTTAATGATGGACATTATAAACTGTATAGATTGGATAATGAAGCATCTATTTATACCGCAGAGGCGGTTGCCATTTTGGAAGCGCTACGCTATGGTGCTAAGACGAACTCCCGGTGTATTATAATCATGTCAGATTCAGCCAGTGTTTTGCAATCTATCTGTAGCACACTAAAGCCAGATAACCCTATAGTTGCAGATATTATTACTTTAACCGTTGCTTTAAAAAGAATAGATATTAGAACAAAATTTTACTGGGTTAAAGCACACTCAGGCATTACATATAATGAGAAAGTAGGCGACCTTGCCAAACTAAGTATCAGAGAAATATTAAAATTAGTGGACCAAGACATACGATATCGCGCTTGCGAAGAATCTTGGCAAAGAGTTTACAATACCAAAACGACACAATATCCTATATACATCCGACAGTTAACAAAAAGCCGTGATATTACTCAGAAACGAAAATCTCTAGACGCTATCGCACAACAATAGCTCGATTAAAATTTTGACACGGCCAATATCCGGCACATTTGTTTTGACTAGGTATAAAATCCTCACGAAAATGTCAATGCGGTTATGAAATTGCAGACCTTAATCAGCTATTATTTAATTGTTCTTTACACCAGGATGTACTGAATGGATTTATTCTACAATTGGTTTCACAAGGCATACAGTTACCAAGTAGCTTGATCACTCTACTGCTTTCCAACAAGAAAACTGTGTATGATCTAATAATTACTACACTGACCAAATGAATGTTGACATTTGAAAACAGCTGCGAAATAATCCTCATCCCTAGATTCCTGTGTGGGTTACCTATTTTCCGTTGGCCGTTTTCTTGTTCGTCTTGACGTTAGCCATCTCGATAGGCCCCGAGATGTGAAATGTGTGTCCCTGTACGTTTCACATAGTATTTCGCACGCTGATCTTTACGCGAATTACGGAGGCATATGGGCTACGATCCCGAGATGCCATTATATATATATAAAAAAAAGCACGCTCGAATGAACCTTTGTAATTGTTAATTCGATGATACCATTGTTGGAAATAGCATCCTTGTTGACTACTTCATAATTATCGGAATGATAATTTCCTGATGTTCTTTAGATCGCCATTCTGTATCTAATTTTTGTTTTGGTGTGAGTATCGAAGCTATAAATGGACGCGTCGTTAATCCGTGGTTCTGTTCCGTGGTCTTCCTCGTTCTCTTATACCACCACCATTATTTGATATTATGGATTTTCTACGAGTCCATGTAGCACCTAGACGGTAAGTAATTTTAATAGTCATATAGTAAAGAATTTGTAATCATTTAATAAATTTTAGAACAAGAGATAACTTCATGAATATCCCTATTTTAATGGAGGATGGCAAGTTATTGGATGAAGTGTACATAGATGACAACATTTGCCCACTAGCTACATCCATATCCTCCATACTAAATTCACCATGCACAAGTCCCGGTGTATCTGATACACAAAATATTGTCAATATAGCAAGCGGTGGTTTGACAACTTCAAATAGAAAAAAGAAATTTGCACTTGAAGATGTAAATAGATCTTTTATGGAAGGAAAGACTAGTATTAAAAGAAGATGACAAGTTTTGGCCAAACTGTGGCAAATTTAATTTCACCACTTACACCCGCTAAATCGGTGGGAAAAAGTGGTGGTGGCCATTATTTATAAACGTCATAGATAGTGCTATTGTAAATAGCTGGAAATTGCACCGTATTATTTACAGTAAGAAACCCATATCGCAACTAGATTTCAGGTGATATGTTGTGTATGGGCTAATAAAGCAAACCGAATCAAAGGACCATCAACTAGGCGTTACGAATCTGGTATTGTGCAAGGAAAACCTTCTACAAGTAGCCTCCCAGCAGAGGTAATACACGACCAAGTGGGTCACATAATCAAGAGGAATGAGGAAAACCGACGAAGGAGATGTAAATTATGCAAAAGTACAACAATTTATGTTTGTAGTAAATGTAATGTATATCTGCATTCGAAATGTTTTTCAAAATTCCATACAAAGTAGTTCTTCACACATTACGCTGAGGTTGCGTTAACGCAACGTCAATTTTCTTCGAAATATAGAAATAAACAAATTTCACAACTACTAGAATGTACTATTTTAAGTCTAAATAAACCAAATATTAAAAAAAATTGATAGTTTTGGTTCTATTTTTAAGACCGGCATAATATGGGTTAAAAGAATTATTGCAACTTAACTTTTGTGATCAGAGATCGGAACGTTGTTTAGTTCAAGATTTAATGCAAATGCGACCTAATAAGGGAGAAACGGTTTATAATTTCGGGATTAGGTGCAAAAATATTCTAAATTTAGTATTAATAAAAGTTAAATTAACGGAAAACTATGCGAATATGCGGCAAATAAAAACAGAATTGCATAATGATACGGTTTTTCAAACCTATTTAAGAGGAATCGCGCAATTTGGCGAAATAGGGGCACAGAGTTAGGTTTAGGCATCCAACAAACATTGAAACCGCTATGTCCTATGCTCTCGAAGAAGAAAATTTTAATTATTTTGTCAGACAACCGAATAATGTTAATAAAACGGAATTCAAACCAATAAAACAGCATACATCGCTACAACAAAATTCCTTTAATGTACAAAAACCGATTACGCAAGATATTACTAATTTTAATCGGGTTTTACCACAATTCAATCAACGCCAATATCAACCAATACAACAGGTTCGACCATCGATACCATTTCAGCAGTCAATGGCGTTTAAAAATTTACGACCACAAACTTCACAAACACAAAGAAAATTTAAATTTGCAAAATCACCTGGTCAGTTGCAACAAAATAGACAGCCCAGGCAGACATCAATCGAAAACAAAGTCCAACAACATCTTATCAATTTAGGCCAACTGGAAACCAAATTGGACATCAGTGGAGCTATATTATCAAACGAATGAAGACAATGTATCTTATCTTGAAGAATCGCAAGATGAATATTACACCGTCGAGGATACCCAGTGGACCGAAGGGAGTCGTCTTCAACAAGCAGAGGGAGGTTACTACGGAGTTGAGCAACAAGAAGAAGTAGAAGAAGGTCCTGCTGAATGTATTAAGCTAAACACTAACACATGTTCTAAATTACCGCATATATTTTTACCTGAGATAAATGCCAAATTTTTGGTAGATACAAGTTCATCTAGATCAATGGTAAGTACTAAAAAGGTTGATGAATATTTTCGCGAATTCGTACTATACGAACCATTTGCAATACAAACAGCGCATGCAACCACGAGACACAATTACATAATCAATAATCCGTGTTTGAAAACATTTAAAGCTCCAAACCAAATTTTAAAATTTCATGTATTTGATTTTTCTGATAATTATGACGGACTGATTAATGTAAATTTAATGAAACAATTACGGTCGACGTACCAAGCGGTATATTGCGCACAAAATTCGGTGAAATTACAATACAATACATTTGGAGAATAGTAAGGTAAAATTAGGGCCACGCGAGCGAAAGATAGTAAGAATACCAATAACGAAAAGTCACGCGAATGTTATAATAAACCATCATGTATTAGCTTCTGGTTTGAAATACCAGCATCACTAACAGTTGCGAAGGATTTTCACGCGATCACGGAAATAGCAAATTTCAATAATTATCCTATAGAAGTTGAAGTAGAAAAACCAATTCCAGTGGAAATTTATCAATTTCCAAATGGACGACGAAATGGAATGGAATGAAACCAACTTAATTTGTAATCGAATATCCTATAGCGCAAAACAAATCTAACAAATGCAGGCTGAAAACGTTAATAATAAGCTTCGCCGCAATATCTCAATGCAGAAGAAGCTGAAGCAGTAAGAAGTCTATGTCTTAATTATAAAGACCTTTATTATGATGAACGATTAGCTTTAATTTTTACGAATAATATTAAACATCAACTAAATATGAAAGACGATACGCCTATTTATTTGAGACCCTATCGAAAATCTCAAGAACAGAAAGAAGAAATTAAGAAACAAGTGAGCAAATGATTGGAACATGATGTTATCCAGGAAAGCTGTAACCCATGGTCGGCGCCGGTAAGCATAGTACCTAAAAGGATGGACGCTTCCAGGAAAATTAAGTATAGATTAGTGATTGACTACAGAAGACTCAATGATCAAACGATAGATGATAAGTATCCGATTCCCAAAATTGCGGATATACTGGATAAATTAGGACGATCTCAATACTTTACCACCTTAGACTTAGCGTCGGGGTATCATCAAATTGAAATGCATACGAAAGACATACCAAAAACCGCATTTTCCACAGAACAAGGACATTATGAATTCAAGAGAATGCCGTTCAGGCTAAAAAACGCTCCAGCCACATTCCAACGTATAATGGATAACGTATTACGAGGCTTGCAAGAAGACATATGCCATGTCTACCTTGATGATATAATCATTTATTCAACAAGTCTTCAAGAGCATTTAACCAAATTAACAAAAGTATTTCAACGGCTTAGAGAAATTAATCTAAAGATCCAACTCGACAAATGCGACTTTCTGCGGAGAGAAGTTGCTTATTTGGGGCACGTAATCACAAAGGACGGAATGTTACCCAATCCACAAAAAATAGAGGCCATTAGAAAATATCCCATACCAAAAACTACCACTGAAATTAAATCATTTCTGGGACTACTGGGATACTACAGAAAATTTATAAAAGATTTCGCTAAACTGACCAAACCATTAACAAAGTGTCTTAAAAGAAGTGCTAAAGTTGACATGGGAGAAGATTATAAGCATTCGAGACGTGCAGGAACATACTAATGGATACACCCATATTACAGTATCCGAACTTTGAAAAGCCATTCATTTTGACAACGGATGCATCGAACGTGGCATTAGGTGCCGTACTCTCTCAAGGCAAATTAGGAAACGACAAACCAGTATGCTATGTAAGTAGAACCCTTAGTGAAACCGAACAACGATACTCTACTACTGAAAAGGAACTGTTGGCAATAGTTTGGGCCACCAAGTACTTTAGACCATATTTGTATGGCCGACGTTTTACGATCTATTCATATCATAGACCGCTAGTTTGATTAAAATCCCTGAAAGAACCAAATTCTAGATTAGCGAGATGGAAAATCAGATTGGACGAATTTAACTTTGAAATCGTATAAAAGAAAGGTAAGTATAATACCAATGCATATGCAATATCTAGAATAAAATTGAATGCAATAGAAACTGAGTCCCAAATGAATAACGTAGGAGATAGTACGGAAGAGTTACTTCAGGATATACAAGACATAATAGGAACAGATGATTTACCAGATATTCCACAAGAAACAATAAATGACAATTGTTCCAAATGAAGAAACAGACACCGCTACTCAAGTAGGAACCGAAGAAACAGATACCGCTACTGAGGTAGAAATTAGGGAGAAGAGAAATAAGGGAAACAGTACATTCAAACGAAAATGAAGAGCCAAACGTCTCAATACCTACGATGGATGAAACAATAGACAACAAAAATCCCCAATATCACATTAAATATACCTATTTGAATGAAATAAAAGTAGAATATAATCAGAATCGAGGCAAAAAGATTTATAAAGTACAGATACCGAAGCACAATAACCAAGAATAAATATTTCGATTTATAAAAGAATATATGGATCAGGGAAAGCACTACTTATATTTCGAAAAAGAACAAATTTAGAAAGATTTCTGTAATGCTTATAGCTCATTTTAATAATAATGGACCAACATTGTATAGATGTTTGCAAAAACTACAAGTGACAGAGGACCAACAAAAACAAATTGAAATTATAAAAAAATACCACGAGCGAAAAACTAACCACAGGGGGATAAATGAAACTATAAAACAATTACAACGAAGGTATTATTGGAATAATTTGAAAGACACAGATACAGCATATATCAAGAGGTGCGAACAGTGCAACCGAAATAAATGCGACAGGCAAGCACCACATCCAGAAATAAACATAACCGAAAAGGTAGACCGATCTTTCCAAAAAATACATATGGACACCTTTGTCGTAGGTGGCAAAATATACTTAACATGCGTAGATGCTTTTACGAAGCTAGCCCAGGCCATTCCCATAAGAAGCAAAAACGCAGTGGAATTAGCTGAAGCAGTAATAACTTATTTTTCTCTATATGGTGTACCCGAAGAAATTGTTATGGACGGAGGAACAGCATTTACGAATGAATTAGTAACAGAACTCTTAGAAAAGCATAAAGTAAGAACACACATAACAACCCCATACAACCCAAATTCAAATGGTAATATAGAAAGAGTACATTCTACATTCTCCGAACATATCAGACTATTACGCGAAAATGAACCTAATGAAGATATATCAAAATTAATGAAACTAGTATTAATCGCCTACACTAATACAATACATACAACTACTGGATTAACACCGCTAGAGCTTACTTTAGGGCATACAAAAACACATGATCCTTCCGATATCTATTATGATAGAACCTTTTATAATAACTATTTAATCCGACATATTAATCGGTTAAAATTACTATATGATCAATTAGGCGGAAAAGTTCAAGAAAACAAAGAAAAGAATATTCAGAAACGTAATACAAAAAAAAAAAACGCGAGTTAAAATTTCCTAAAATACCAAGTTTAAGTAACAATCATAAAAATACAATCGAAAGTAATCCAATCAAAATCACTGATAAACTAAATGCAATAAATTCTCAAAATTTAACTAAAATTTACGACAAAATGGAAAGCCTTCAACACGAAGTAAGAAGAATCAACGACGTGGAATTTCACGAAGAATCACTGTCAATTTGGGTTATATTAATAACTTTAGTAATTCTTATATAGTTTGCAGTCACAGTCGGAAAATATGTACAACGAAGACCAGAAGCAACAGTGACCAGTGATTGAAAGCGAATCCGGCCGCCCCAAAGAAGAGGATAAAAAACATCCGTTGTTACTACTACTCCAAGGAAATGCAGTGGGCGTCCTTATCAGGCAGTCAAGTCAGCACTGAGATGCTACTAGACGTATTGTAATTACATTCACACATGAACTCTCTAATGCAAAGCATCTTTTAAAAATAAAAGTTCTTTTTCTTAACATTTTTTGTATTTTATTTCAAATTTAAAAAAATACAAAAGACCAAAGTGTTAAATCCTGTTTCAACTGTCAATAATCAATGCTGTTTTTGGTTTCATTGTATGGTATATAAACACGGCTTTCTGTGTTAACAATCGCTTCTTTTACTGACCGCCGACACAGCACAGACACCAGGCACTGCTGTACCGACTCTCTTGGTAATCTCTCTCACAGAAGAAACTGCGTGGAGATTAACAAGAACATAACCTAAAAAAATTTGCACGCTGACTTTGGCCGAAGCTAAAATTTGTGAGCAAAAGTATTTCAACTATTCTGACAAAAGAAATACCTACCTATTAACTTGGTTGGGACAGAAGCTACCGACATTTTAATTGGCATTTTCACGCAAGTGGTTCTCATTTTGGCCTCAGCTAATTTAGAAGCAAGACCGCAAACCAGACAGCTATAACTGCAGAATCTCTCTTATTGTTTTGACGCAGACAAGAGCTAAGTCAATTCAGAGAGTTCTGATTTACTGCTGCAGTTGTAATGTCTATTAGCTCAGATTATGTATTTACCGCCAATAATAACTTAGGTTGGGGAGGGCTCAAACTTTTAACTGTCAGTTGATGTACGATATACGTTTCTATTACGTTTATATGATTGTTGTACGATTGTATGTTTTAAGTGTTAATAATTAAAGATTACTAAGTAATAACATAACGTGTTTCCAATTGAACAATCAATAACAACCCAGTCGAACAGTACATTTGGCGACGAGGATGAGATACGAATCCACGCGGGCAAAGCCCATTGGATTAGCAGAACGATGTGTCAAAACCTTAAAGAAAGCGTTACATTGTGCTCATGTAGAAAATAAAGACCTAAAACAAGAACTAGACTACTACCTTCTAAACTACAGATCGACAGAACACTCCACCACAGGTCAGTCTCGATTTCAAATTATATTTAACAGAAATATCAGAAAATTATTACCTATGAAAACGATGAAGTCAAAAACACCAGCAAAATGAATAAATCTAAACAAAAACAATTGGCAGACACAAAACGAAAAACTAAGACACACGCTTTTCAAATAAATGACCTAGTACTTTGCAAGCAAAATCAGTCAAACAAATTAACATCACCTTTTGACCCTAATCCGTACAAAATAACCTGTATCAAAGGAACACAAATAACTGCAGAAAGAAATAATATTTCAATCACAAGAAACGCATCCTTTTTCAAAAAGTACCTTCAATCACTCCCAAACTTAGATGAACCTTTTTTCGATCCACAATTAACCACTCCTATAAGAGACATAAATGGAAATGCTAATTTATTCCAAGAAGGAAGAACCAACGAAGGTGAAGAAGGAGGAGGAAGAGATGACACCAGCAAAGAAGACGAATACCAAAAACAAGAAAGAAGAGATGAAATCGAAAAACCCCAATATGAAGACTGTTGTTATAATTAAAGCAGGCAGGAATTGTAATGTCTATTAGCTCAGATTTTGTATTTACCGTCAATAATAACTTAAGTTGGGAACGGCTCAAACTTTTAAGTGTCAGTTGATGTACGATATACTTTTGTTGTATGTATATTTACTCGCTGCCCGCTGAAAATAAACAGCTTTATTCTGCTAATTTACCCCGCTGTGTATAAACTCACCTCTTGTATACATAATTTTCCGTGTGTAAATAAAACTGTTTAATCAAAATACCTGACTTTTGACTGAATTAGATTGTAGCCCTGGCTTACTCACGTTACTTAGCTAGTCGTAGAGCAATTTAATTAATCTATTTTGCACTTTGTCAAATTATTACGTAATATGGTAGCCATAACCTTTTTTTTATCGCCTGTCAAACGTATAGTGAATTTAGTCTGCCGATCCCTTTGGGGCAGTGGCATCTGTATTGCAAGGGATTAGTTCACTAGGTTAGGAAACTATACAAGCTGCTATTTAATTTATTGTTATAAGGAACAATTAAGCAAATTTTATTTAATTTTCATTCTACAATATCTATCGTTGTAAATAAACCCCGACAAAATAGAACACCGTTACACAAGCAATTGCCTGCTGTGTTACATAAAGAAATAGAAGCCGAATTAGTTCAGTATTGTCTCGATATGGATAATAGATTTTTTGGTTTGCGAAGATGTGATGTGAAACGCATGGCTTTCGAATTAGCAATAGCTAATAACATTCGACATCCATTTTCACACACAAAAGGCATCGCAGGAAAAAAAATGGCTCAGGGGCTTTCTAAATCGTCACTCTGAGTTGTCCATTAGATCACCTCAATGCACGCCCAATGCGCGAATACGACGTTTCAACAAAGAAAACGTTGCTGGTTTTTTTTTAACTTTATGAGGAGTTAGTGCGGCGTTATACAGTCCGTTTTTGCAGGTCCCGCACTGCGGGTCCCGTTTTGCAGTATGGCAATATCGTACGAGTTGAAATGGCAGATGTTACATTATCCGTTTTCGCGGGATGCGTCGCGACATGCTGCCGTAGTGCAGGATAGCGGCAGGCGGGAAGCTTCGCGACGACACGGTCAGTTGTATGTAAACTGTTGCACGGTGCGGTTCTGCGGCATCCCGTTTGATCTCGAAAACAAAATATGTTTGATACGGACAAATTTATCGAGATTATTCATGGGCTGCCAGCCCTTTGGGACAAATCAGCCGCTGATTATTCGAACAAAGATGCGCGACAAAGGGCATGGGCGAATCCATGTACCCAGAGTGGCCCAAATTTAGCTACAGAGAGAGAGATAACGAAAGTAAGTGTTTTTTTTATTGTATTATAATAATTACAATAACTACACATAGTTTTTTTTTGCAAAATGTGGCTAGTACATATACTGTTTTGGAAGGTACAGCTCCTACTCCCATGAAATAATTAGCAAAATTGTCTCTAACAGTCAATCCGTCACCACGTGGCCTGCAAAATCGCCAAGATCATCAAATGGATGGATTCCGTGTCCTCAAAATTATACCATCCCTCCTGCGTACAAAATTGTGAAGAACGCAACTTGCTTTACTATATCGTCAATGAATACAGTTTGCACCAGAATAGGTGTGTGAAAAATTCTCCATTTGTTCGCCAAAACACCAAAAGCACATTCCACAGTGCGTCTACAGCATGAGAGCCGGTAATTGAAAACCTTTTTGTTGGATTTTAAATTACGGGCGGGATAAGGGCGCAGCAAGTGTGTAGAAAGCCTGAATGCTTCGTCACCAACCATCACAAAGGGTTGAGGATTTCGTTTGTATTTGGGAAAATTACGAGGTGGTGGCAAATTAAAGTTGCCGAATATAGTTTCCTGCCAAGTGGCTGTCCCGAACACTGTCGAATCACCTTCTTTTCCATACGCACCAACGTCAATAGCAACAAAGCGTAGATTTGCATCTGCAAACCGCCATTAGAACAACCGAAAAATATTTCTTATAATTAAAAAATTGGAGCCTCCTCTTCTAGGATTATGCATCGTATATGCTTTCCATCTATCGTGCCGACGCAGTTGGGAAAGTCCGTTTTCAAATAAATGTTTCTGAAATCTCTAACCACATGTCCACAGTTGGTTCTGGCATTTCCACCTCTTTAAGTTCATTCCAGATAGCCTGACACGTTTCTCGAATTATTAATCCAATTGTACATCTTCCTACATGAAACTCATATTGCAGACTTGAGAAGGTATTTCCGGTAGACAAGTACCTACAAACGAGAATTACTTTTAGAAGGTTTTCCGTGAGAGCAATAAACTTCAATAACTGCTTAAAATTAATTCCTTATTTCTTTGTTACAGTAAAACATTGAAGAATAAATGGAAGACATATCAGAGATGGTTTTCCAGGTCGTTAAATAAAGGAAAGAGTGGTGATGCTGCATCATCTACGAAAAAAAAATATACGTACGCAGATTCACTTGAATTTCTCCTAAATACTCTACATAAAAGAAACACTACTGGAAATTTAGAAGACAGTGATGACAACCAACTAGTCACGAGTGAAATAGACGAACATGGTGAAATGATGACGAAGACGGAAATTCTGAAAGTGTAATTGAAAATCAACCACAGTCCACTCGGATAGCAAAACTTGCCATACCGTCAGAAGAGGAAGCGACAGAACAGTTCGAATATCACTGCTTTCCAAAGCCAGTTACTCAAAAAAATTAGACGAGAATGAAAAAAAAGAAGAGGACGGAGACAAATTATTTTGCTATCTCTCCTTCCTGATTATAAAAAACTGAACGATGACGAAAAATTGGATTTCAAATTTATGACTCTTCAGTTCTTTCGGGACATTCGACGGAAGAAGGATTTTACAAATCATCCAGAAAATTTCTCTGTCCCCAATAATTTCAACCAGTTTTACCCGGGACCTAGTAGATCTGTACAAACAACACTACATTCACAATCGCTACATACATTAACTCCTATGGATCCTCGAACACCTTTAAGCTATCATAATCCCTTATCTCCAAATGATTCCCAACTATCTACTGAAACATCTTCAGCCTCTTCTCACATGACTTATGAATTTGCATAATATTCATTGTAATGTTTTGTTTTGATTTCAATATTGTATATGTTATAAGATATATAATAAATATTACGCCTAATAAACGTATTATTTCATTTTCTGGACTAACCTAAGTGTTATAGTTAGACGTTCTTCTGCAGTATTATTGCCATTCTCATTGTCGTGTTTTGTTTCGTGATGCTGGGTTTCAACTTTTCAAGCAATTCGTCAAAAGATGTTTGAGACATACGATAGTAGCCAAAGAATTATCATTGTACTTCGAATTTTACAATAAAACTTCTGAAATCTCTGTCTTCTTTCTCGTTCGGAATTAAAAGGATAACCAAGTTTTACGGCATTTCGGCCTCGTATAAATTAGCAGCTCAAGGCTAAAACAATTTTTAATTTTGAAAGGGACATAGTTCTTGTCGCCTCCACCTTGCAACATTCAAATGCGCGTAGTAACTGTTAGCTGCACGAAGGTCCCGCAATCCGTTTTACCAGAACGTATAAATGAAGGCGTGATCCGTTTCTGCGGCATCCTGCAAAACGGGATGCCGCAAAAACAGTCTGTATAACGCCGCACTTAGAGAAAATTAATTTTGAGACACACTTGGTGTACAACGTCGATGAAACGAGCATTAGCGTGGTGCAACATAAAAGGAGTAAAATAATTTCTGCCAGGGGAAAGCATACCGCGAGTTTAATGTGTAGGGGAAAAGGGGGTACATTTGAACTAGGGGTACATGTGAACATTTTGAATTTTTCCGCCAAATTGAATTTCACAGTGGGTTCTACTTCTTACTGCTAGATGTCCCAATATAGGTTTACGTCCGAGAGAAATTAGTTTGCCCGTTGCAATATTTGAAAATTGTCAGTCCGTTACTGTGAGTTTTGCTGCTCAAATTGTACTTTTAAGGACTGAAGAAGAAGGGGGAAGGCAGAGAGAATAGGTATGCTTCTAAGTATACAGCAAAACAAGTGTTTACTGTGCAACAAGAGCTATGCTAGAAAATTTATATTTTGCAAGCTTCAAAAATGAATTATGGTTTGACATACGTGAAATAAGAAAGTTAGCATTCAGTTATGCTAAATCGCTTAATTGTGAGTATCCGAGTAATGGGACAAATGTAACATAGCTGGGATCGATGGCTGCAGGGATATATGAAACGACATGATCAACTCTCTTTACGAAACCCGAAAATACAGTTTGGCCAGAGCTACCAGCTTCAATAAAACAAACGTCACGAGTTTCAAAATAATTATCAGAGAGCTTTATCGTCATATCCGTTTACGGCTGACAAGATTTACAACTTGGACGAAACTGGATTGACAACTGTCATCCAGGCTCCTCATGTTGTTGCAAAAAAAGATGCAAAACAAGTGGGGCAGGCAGTTTCTGCTGAAAGGGGGCAATTAGTTACCATGTGTGCGATTGTCAACGCATGTGGAAAATCAGTACCGCCAGGTTTTTGTGTTTCGAAGAGCTAGATTCAATGATAATATGCTGAATGGTGCACCTCCGGGAGCTTAGACTGGCCAACAGCCCAACAAAGTGGATGGATGACTGGGCCATTATTTTTGAAAGTACTCGAACATATTCAGAAATATACAAAATGTTTAAAGAGGATCCAATTCTTATACTTTTAGACAACCACGAAAGTCACTGTACGTTGGAAGCTGTTATTTATGCCAGGGATAAGGGAATGACCTTAGTTACATTCCCACCCCACTGCACACATAGATTACAGCCGCTAGATATTGCAGTTATGGGACCGTTTAAGGGAAAATTTGCTGTTGCTCAAAATTATTGGCTAACAGGTCATCCCGAAAAACTTTGACTATCCATAATTTGCAAGTTTAGCCAATATTGCTTACAGCACCAACATTCTCTATTATAAAACATAACCAGCTGGGCTTTTCTAAACCAGGAATTTGGACATTTTCCAGAAATGCATTTTCCGATGACGATTTGAAGCTGCATCCGTAACAGATCGGAAATTACCAGAACAAACAGGAAGTTCATTGACCCCAAATGTTGAACCACTTGTTAGTCTATCTACTTCTACAGATAGAATTAATCAGACTGAACAAGGATCTCCATTACATATTCAAACTTCAAAAGTAAATGCGATTTTGACACCGGAAATGGTGAGACCGTTTCCTAAGGCTGGCCCAAAACTACCAGAAGAAAAAAACGTACATCAAGGATTTTTGACAGAGACGCCAGAAAAAAAATAAATCGAAGAAGAAACATTAAATCGTTTAGCCAAAAAAGAAAAGTGACTATAAATTGGGAGAAACAGCAAAAAAAAGGAAAATCTGAAAGTTACATTGAACAAACAAAAAAAAATAATAGAAAGTAGTGATAGTGTAAGCAATTATTCTGTTCATGATGATTCTGATACTTTGGCTTTTGAAGAAAAGTATGAAGAAGCAGAGAGAAATCCAGTAGACCTGGGAAAAGGAGACTTTGTCATTGTAAAAATTGCTACAAAGAAGTTAGTTAGGACACTACCTTGCGCAGATTGAAAACGTCATTTTCTATTGAGAGCGAATATACAGTTAAATACTTAAGAACGTCGTTTGATCAAAAAAGAAGATTCCTTCAAATTCTTTTACCAGAAGATGCTGAAAAGAAGTGACGTTGGTGGTGAAGATATTATTCTGAAACTACCAAAACCAACAACAGTTGGGGGCACCTCAAGAACGATGGCCCTTTTATCATTCAATGTTGATTTTAGTAACTTCAATATTTATTAATGTCGCACTGTTCGTATTATATAAACTTTTCACGTTTATCCGACAATAACGGTGTTCCTTCTTATATTGTTTAAACCTGCCCCTAGCGTGTTCAAGTCCTCCCACCTATGGGGTACATTGTACACAATTACAAAGGATATATTTTATATATTAATATCTCTTAATTTATCATTGTAGGACTTGTACAGTTATATAAGTGTTCAAATAAATAGATTTCTTGAATTAAACATTGAATAAATGTTTATATCGTTGATAGTTTCTATAAAATTATTTTTTTACTAAAAATCGTTCAAAGGTACCCCCTTCTCCCCTAAACAAATATTAAAAATTTTGGAATCTAGAAAACCATTAATATTAATTAGTTTGCGTTTTTATACTGCGTGTAAATCTACATTGTATACACCATTTTCTTTTCTTTTTTTTATATAGAATCATTAACCTACCAAATACGTGCTAAATGCTAAATCTTCGGACAAAACATTTGAAGATTGTAACCAATACTATTTAATAACGTGTAGATGATTTATAGATCAATAAATCCCGTAAAGAAAAAATCTATGCAAGGTATGTTTTCACGCGACGTAGGTGTTATGTATATTGATAGCGAGATGTCGCTAGAGTCAATCAAGGTGAAACCTGAAGCACGAATATAGACATGGATTAACTACTCTTGTTATTTACTTACTCGGGTTATACAAAACATGGTGTCAAGTGTGAAACAAAAGTATTAGTTGTGTTTAAAACATACGGAGCTAGAAATAAAAAGTCCACGCTGGTTAGACCTACAAACAAACATATTGTAATAGTTAGACGAGTTAAAACCGTTAGACTTCATCTTGCCGTAAGTATCGCTTGTTGATACAACAAAAAGAAATAAGGGAAAATGGAATTTAAAACTTCTTCACCGCTTGATCTTAGTGAAAATATAATAGAAAAATTGGGGAAAGTGGAAGCAGAAATTCGATATATATGAAGGCGTCTGGAAAAGCCACTGAAAAAGACGAACTTATTAGAGATGAAAGGCACGGGGATGTTATAGGAAATTCATTTAAACTTGAAGAAAGTAGTGCAACTCTTAAGAATGTAATCGAACAAATACGTCAAAATAATCTGACAGAAGCAACATCAAAATTATAAGTACCTAAATAATGTTGTTCAAAATCTAAGTTTTGTATTAAAACAATGGTCGAAAACGGTCGGTGACATAATGGACTAGAAAATGATTAACACGTGGAAGGGCGAAGAACAACCCAAAGGGCAAGGTTATAGGAAGAACACCAAATCGGTGATATAATCTTTTTGACAATGTACTTGAATTGAAGCGGTGAGAATAAGAACAGTACAAGTCCAAAATTTGACATTTTTTTCTGATATAGCCATTTTCTTTTAAATAGCAAGCGTCAATGGACTGAGGAAAAGAACAGTAAAAAAACAAACTTATTTTAGTAGTTACTCGACGCTAGTTTGTAGCGTTGAGTATAAGAACAGTACATGTCCAGGACTTGTACTGTTCTTATTCTCAAGTATGCGCGTAAACATTCTATCTGTTCATAGCCTGTTGCTTGTCTAGCATTTTGTCAGTTAATTGTCATATGCTGGTGATTAGACTGTTCAAATTCGTTTAAGTAAAAACTTGTGAAATATAAGTAATCACTATCAGTAGAATATCATTCGTTGGCTGTACTGAGTTGTGAACTTATTATAATGTCGTCTTAATTCAGAAAGTGAAAATGAGGAAATATGTGGTAAAAAACGTACTAGAAATGTCAAAACTGTGGAAGGTTAATAAAAGAAAGTTTGCACGCCAATTGGAAAATCGTATGTATCAACTTCCGGAAATATTGTGACAGAAAAAAAAACCGGACCTCCAATGCACGTAAGCTTACATAACAGATTCACCTCTTAAATTTTCAAACTTATGTATTTGTTTTTTGTCTCAGGTGCCAACTTGCAAATGTATGAGTAAAATTACAGATGAGAGAACACCAGATTATACTATTCCAAAACGTACATGATGATAAACGAAAAATGAGCAAGATACTTTCCCTTCAGGGGTTGATTGAAAGCAAACAGTTGAAAGACATCGTAAACGTGTTGCAGATGAAAAATAAAACCAAACCAAAAGCTGTTTCTTTTCAAGTATCATATTATGAACAATCATGGAACGCATTCCGGTGTGTAAACAAGCATTTCTTAATATGTATTCGATATCGAACTTTCGTGTTCAACGCCTGAATTTGTTACTTGTCAATGGAAGAGTCCCTAAAGACCTGCGAGGCAAACACAAAATCGACCTACGTCATAACAGAAGATCTCAGAGTTAAAATAAAAATGCATATTGAATCATTTCCCTATAAGACTTCACATTATGCTACAAAAATATTCATTATTTGGATTCTAAGCTTACCGTCAAAACTATGTTTGAACTTTTTATCAAGAAGCATCCAGAATTAGATAAAATAATAAATATGAGTTTATATTGAAATACTCAATGAAAAATTATTCTTTGAGGTTTGGAAGACACAAATAGATGTTTGCAGTGAATGCGAAGACTGGGCACTAGATTAAGGGATAGCAGTTTGAACGATAATGCGAAAAGGGTTTGCTCAGCAGAACTCATTGTACACAAAAGAAGAGCAAAAAAATTCTACAGTAAACTGGAAGAAATACGGAAATTATCGCAGGAGAACCAGAAGTATTGGGAATTACGTTGGTTACATGCAAAATTTGCCGCTGCCAGTATACCAGTACAAGAAATTTTTCATTTTTAGGCAGCTTTGGCTCTATGCCTATTGAAATCCATAGTTTGAAAACGGAAGCTGGTCATTTCTATATGGTACCATGAAGGTCAAGGCAATAAAGCCCAACGAAGTATGCACCTTCCTGAACGATTATATAGTGAATTCATATACCCCGAGAAGTTCAGGAGTTACAATATTTTTTCTGACGCGTGTCCAGGGCAAAATAAGAAATAACACCATGGTAAAGATTCTTGATGACTATACAAAACAGCAATCGGTTTAAGAAAATTTACCACCATTTTCCAATTCGTGGGCAATTCATTTTTACCCTGCGATAGGGATTTTGGGAGTGCAAAAAGAATAATCAGAAGAAGTGATCGCATTTATATCCCTGAAGAATATGAGGCGATGATTAGGATTCGAGGAAAAAAGTACAATTTCGATTAAGACCGTTTGCTTCAAAGATATTCTTGATTTTAAAAACTGGTGGCCGGCATGCTACAAAAAAACTGTAGAGCAGTGAACAATGGATCTTCAGGATAATTTTACATTATCAAAATATATGCAGTTTGTGTATGACGCATCACAGCAGGATACGTAAAATGTTTTGATACAATAGACGGACTTGGCTCTTATATTTTCAAGTTGATAAGCCAAATCAGAGCCCAAAACTGCCTACTAAAAAGCTTATTCTGAAAGCGTTCCTATTAACGAAAACAAAATAAATGATATAAAGCAATTAATGCGATATATGGAAGGGAAAACGCTAGAGTTTTATTATCACGTAACATCTTGGACTACCTGTAATAAAAGTGAAAGTGATTCCACTAACTGATATTCATTTATTATTTTTTTTTAGAAATATAATAAAACCAGTTTAATATGATTTTCTACTTTGTTTTTGTTATTTTTATCTAAAATTTTACCAACGAATGGATTTGAGAATAAGAACAGTAACAAGTCCAAAAGATTTTGTTGATTATTTATAACAAATGCATGAACTTACAGGTTTGATTTGTTGTTTGAATAATGCCTTATTACATAAACTACAATTCGTCAATGCATGATAAAGCTCCAGGAATAATAGTAAGAGAAATATACAGTTTTTTTTATTTTCCCAAAATTACGTTATTTGGACTTGTACTGTTCTTATTCTCACCGCTTCAATTGTAGTTGTCAATAAATTCTAATTATTATATTATTATTATATTTATTGCCGCAGATCAATCCAATAATGGAAACCTTTCAATTTAATAATTTGACACAGAAAGAGGACCAAAACATAGAATCCTATATTACAGAACTGAAAAGGAAAGCATCTACTTGTAAATTTGCCTGTTCAAATTGCCAAGAAAGCTATGACGAGAGAATGAGACAGATTAGTGATAGCAATATGTGACAAAAACATACAACAACGTTTGCTTCGAGAAAATGATCTAACACTGGAAAAGATAAAAAGCTATTGCAAATCCATAGAAGTTAGTAAACAGCATGCCAAATTACTAAACCCTCAAGAGGAAATTCACATTGTGAAAAGTAAAACTGGAATACCGAAAATTGACTGCAAGAAATGTGGATACAATCACCTAAGAAGTAGATGCCCAGCCTTCAATAAAACGTGTGCCATTTGCCAACAGAAAAATCATTTTGCCAAGGTATGTCGAAACAAGAAGGAAAAATGAAGATGGAGGGAAAGAAGATAAGAAAGAGGGACATAATGAAAAAACTAAAACCAATTTTGTAAGCACAGTAATGAGAGAAGAGAGTCAGGAAATTGGGGAAGATGTAAATCACTTCGTTATTGATGAAACACGTACAGCAGATCTCAAGGCCTGGTATGAAAACATTGAAGTTTCTGGTAAGAAGATCAAATTTAAACTGGACACAGGAGCAGAAACAAGTGTATTACCAGTTAAGCTCGAGCTTAACATGAAAAAGGTTTGTGCGAAGATGGTGCCCAGACTGCTTTCTCTAGACCAAAAACACAAACGAATGAACATGCGTACTGATGTTCTGCAAACTATCAAAACTGGACCCGACCTTTTTGGAAAGGGTAGTAACATGTGACGAGGCATGGATTATGCAATATGATCCCGAAACTAAGCGCCAATCTCTGCATTTGAAGTCTGCTGATTCACCGAGAGCGAAAAAAAAGCAAAGATGAACAAATCGAAATTTAAAGCATGTTTTCTTTGATATTCGTGGAGTTATCCACATTAATTGGGTTCCAGAGGATCAAACAGTTAATCAGTATTATTATTTAGAAGTTTTGAAAACTCTCCGTGAAAGGATTCGAAAGAAAAGGCCTGATTTATGGAAAAGAAAGGCATGGATCTCTCATCATGACAATGCGCCCGCTCACAACGCTCTAAAAGTTAAAGAGTTTTTGGCCAAACACTCGATCATGCTAATGGAACATCCGCCCTATTCAGCAGATTTTGGCTCGTCTGACTTATATATTCCTACAATCAGAGCCCAGCTGAAGGAACTCGTCACAGAGTCTATAGAAGGTCAAGGCCAAAAAGTGCACAGTTACTCAACAACCTGTCTGAAGATGACCTTCAGCACTGCTTCGCACAATGGAAACTTCGAATGGAGCGGTGTGTGGTTCGGAAGGGAGACTATTTTGAAGGGAATTAATGTTTCATTGTTAAATTCATTCAAAATTAATTTAATCAAAATCATTAAAAAAAATTAGAGCCGTCTCGTTATTTAATTGTCGAACCTCGTATATGTAAGTTACGTGGTACAGCAAGAGCAAAAAGTTGCCGCGTAGTTTGGTAGTAAAAAAAATATGACGTGAACATAATTTTTACGGGATATATTGAAATTATTATTATTGTATAAAATAAATGAAAAGTGTGGGCAGCAGAGAGATTTCGTCTTTATTTGATCGGCATAAAGTTCAAGATCGTAACGGACTGCAGTGCTGTACGCAGCACCTTTAATAAACGCGATATGGTACCACGCATCGGTCGATGGTGGCTAAAGATGACCGAGTATGATTTCGAGATTGATCACAGGCCAGGCACCATGATGAAACATGCCGATGCATTGAGCCGAAATTCGATAAATAACGACATCAACACCGAGGTAGCGGAAGGCATCGATATCTTGACTGTAGATGTGCCAGATTGGGTAATGTTGGCACAGAAGACCGACCCAAGAGTACAAGCGATTATAGACGTTTTAACACAAAGGATTGACAAACTTAACAAGGAACAGAAACAAATACTTCAAGAGTTTGTATTGCGAGAAGGAAGACTATATAGGAAGTATGGAGATCAGTGGTTGTTGGTAGTGCCGAAGAATCTGATCACGTGCGAATAATCGATGGCTAAAATAAACAACAAAGAAAACGTATATATGCCGACAATCGTTCCGAAAGGTAATCTCCTTGATATAATGCGACAAGTTTACGCAGAGAATTCAGTAACAGAATAATTCTTAGAATCTACACATGCGCAATGGCTGGTAGATTAAAGGAGATGTATCTTTCTTTATGTTTTCTCATGGCTTATTTTCCCTATATGATCTTTTTTTGAGTCGATAGTACATATATAAGCGATCAGAAGCTCCTGTAATTGATATTAATATAAATATACAGTGTGTTAAAAAAAGGTTGTCGGATATTTTACCAAATTATAGTACTGGTGGAAATAAACAAAAAAGTCTTAGTCAACATGGGTCCGCACTTCAACTGTTTTTGACATATAGTCGATTGCATATTTTACAATAAAAAAAAAAACATTTTTAGGTTTTGAGAATAGTTCCCTTTGTCAAACAACTGATTGTGACTTAAAATTAGTTCTGTCAGACATCTGTCATCAGATTATTTATCATTTGCGTCATTTTTTTTTGTTCTCAAATTATGCATAAGTACAACAAATGCAGAAATGGCGATATGCATTTATGTAGGGTCGTGCGATGATAATGCCAATGAAGCACGGCGTATGTATGCCGAAGAATTTCCAATCGGTTGTTACGAATGATAAGATTTTCTCAAGACTTCATATCCGGGCTGTCCGAAACTGGTTCATTTAAAATTAATGGTGGTTCTGGTAGACCTAGATCAGTTTCTTCTCCCGCAGTAGAATAGATATTTTTGAGACGGGTAGAAGACAACCCAAATATTAGCACCCGAAGACTTGCCGCAGAATGAACGTCAATCATCCTCTCATTTGGAGAATTCTGCGGGAACAGCAGCTCTATCCCTACCACATTCAACGCGTGCAAGTTCTTGCTCCTCTCGATTATGATGCATGTAGGGTTTTTGTCATTGGGTTTTACGAAAGCTGACAGAAACCCTAATTTTGCGACTCAGATTTATTTAGTGACGAGGCTGTGTTTACAAGAGACGGAATATTCAAATTTCATAACAATCACGTCTGGGCAGATGAAAATCCCGTGTTGTTGTTGAACTGCATCACCAAACGTTTTTTCGCTAAATGTTTGGCTTGCTATTTTTGGAGACTGTTTATTGGTCCAGTATTTCTCCCTAATCGTTTAACGGGACAAGTATACTTGGATTTTTTAAGAAATGAATTACCGTTTGTTGGAAGACGTGCCACTTTTTAACAGATTAAATATGTGGTTTATGCACGATGGAGCTCCTGCGCATTTTTCCATCGTAGTTAGAAATTTCTTAAATAAAGATTACAACGAGAGATGGATAGACGGGGTGACCAACTGCATGGCCTCCTAGGTCCCTGACCTGACACCTCTAGACTTCTATGTTTGGGGCATCTAAAACATTAGTGTACGCACGATCTGTAAACAATTTGGAAAGAACTCAGGCAACGAATCGTAAATTGTTGCGAGAAATTCGAGGACTCCAGGAATTTTCGAAAGATTGCGTCGAATCTTTCATAAGAAGATGTGAAGCGTGCTTAGACATGAACGGTGGACATGTAGAACAATTTCTTTAGTTTACTTTAAATAAACATTTGTTTAATTTACATTGCGATCAGAATTTCTTTGAAAATTTTTATCCCACTAAAACAATATGCAATCGACTATATGTCAAAAATAGTTGAATTGCGGACCCATGTTGACTAAGACTCTTTTGTTTATTTCCACCAGTACTACAATTGGGTAAAATATCGACAACCTTTTTTTAACACAACTTTATATAAGTATAGTTAGTTTATGCTAATGTCGGGCAGTAAGGGTGTAATTAGAATGTGGGAAAATCCAGGATATAATACACCTAGATTAAAAATGTACTGTTTTCCAATTCGTGACGCAGTAAGATGTAAGAAATAGATTTTAAATTTAGGTAAGTACTTCTTCTGATTTAATACGTTTTACAAAAGTGCGCCGGCAAACACAGTCACGCCATAGTACTGATTACTACTTTTGTTTATATGTTTTGGCGATTAACTTAATAGGCAGCTTTACAACACTGATGACTTTTCATAAATATTACAATGTAAAAAAAAATAGAAAACGTGAATAAAAAAAACGTGTAGCGACCATTATATCAACTATTATGTATGTTCTGTCTTCGATCGTTTTGTATATTCATTTAAATATGTTTGTAGGAACGCCGTCACTTGTAGCAATTATCGCCGGAGAGCTTGAAGCGCAAAGAAATGTGCGAAGATCACTTCCCAGAACATTACTTAAACCAAAGAATCGTCGTTTTACGTTTGATGCCGTACCAACACCACACACATATGAAGATGACTAATATGATAATATACAATTGTCAACACCTGCAACTCAATATGGACCACCTGCACCCACAGCAGCAGTTGCCACGAGTAGTATTGAAGTTACTTCTACCTCACAATGGTTGATGGACTTGACGCAATTACCATTATCGCCGCCAATATGTAAATCCGATATATCGTTGAAAAGTCGAAAAAAGACTCATGTAAAGCTGGCTGCCGCCCGAGCGCAAGTAATAAAGTTGGGAAGAAAAAATTGTTTGCTGAAAGACAAATTTTCTATTAGAACACTTAAATTCTATTCATTATAGCTCAGCTCAATCCCAAACATTAGTAAACATGCAAGTAATGCATAAAAATAAGCAGTGATGGAAGGAGGAGGAAAAAGAGTTTTCCATTTCTTTATATTTTAAATCACCTGCCGCCTGCAAACATTTACGAAAGCAACGTATTAACTTGCCATCCGTTTCAACAATCTATAGGTGGATAGGTGCCTCAAAATTTCTTCCGGGTATGGACAAATTCTGCCTAGAAAATATTCAAATCAAGTTGTCTAGTATGTTGGACGATGAAAAAATTGCGTCATTGCCTTCGATGAGATGGCTATTAAAAAAGAGTTATCTTATTCTCCTTCACTAGACTTCGTTGAAGGATTTGAAGATTTGGGCAATGAAAATAGAAGTACGAAGATTGCACGAGAAGTGTTAGTATTTATGGCCAGAGGATTGTATGCTACTTGGAAACTTCCCATTGCCTATTTTGCATCTCAAAATGGTGTTAAACATCAAGAACTAAAAGAGTTAATTTTAACTCTACTACGGGAAATTTCTAAGATAGGTTTTGTGCCTAAAGCAATACTATGTGATCAGGGTAGTAGCAATCGGACAGTATACCAACAACTAGGGATTACATCTCAGGAAGCCTTCTTTTACTTGGACAATAAAAAAATATGTTGTTTATGGACGTTCCACATTTATTTAAGAGCCTTCGAAATAACTTATTAGATGGTGATTATATCTTAGGAGATAAACGAATTTGTTTTAATGACATTCAAGTACATATTTTGATAAACAATCATACAACAGCTGAAACTTTAGTGAAGCTAACAGATGCAACATGCATCAAAACATTCAAAAATGTCGGGTCAGCTAACTACACAAGTTTTTGATAGAACTGTTAGTACTGCAATGGATTTTGCAATACACAAAGGGCTGTTAAGCTGGTTTTACACTTGTCAATTTCTAGATCAATAACTAGGACTTGATATCAATAATGGTTTTACACTTGTTAACTTCTAGTTCGATTTTATGTTCAATTTCTGGTTTAAGTTCTGTTCAAGTTTAAGATAATATCCAACTGTTTTACATCTGTCAAGAAATTGATTGATTTCAAGAAATTGGTCAAGTTCTAGAAACTAACCATACTTAGAATCGTTATATTTTTGCATCAAATTATCGTCAATTCTGTACGGAATTTCCGTAATTGGTACTCGTGAAATAATTGACTCAGATTATGTTTAACTGGTTACGAGTACTATTGTGTTATTGGCGGTTTGAGTTATACTTCTGGTCATGTTATATATCTGTAAGGCCTAGAGGTAAAACGTCGTAAAACTCCGTTTTTTAGATAAAATGGTTACGGTTGTTTCGCCTACTATACCAATTCCGTTTTACCGCGTGGTAAGATGCGTAACTCCAAGTCCTTAAGGTCAAAACCAGTAAGGCTTAGTAGAATGAGTCGTATCTCCAATGTTGATCAGCTAAACAGTCGCAAAGCACTTATGATCGAAGCTCGTGCTTTCTACAGTGAGGTAAAGAATCGTCATTCAATTTGTGCCTTATTTGCTGAATAATTTTGGGTTAACAACTGAAAAATGTTTCTTGAAGCAAAAAATGCTCGAACTCGTTTTAGCAAGAGCGAACTCATGTCGATTTCCGACCGGTAAGTACATAACTTATTGTTTTGCGTAGTATTAAAATTTTGAGGTTATGTCGTGTAGTTTTCAAAAAATTCACAAATTTTTCACTTAAGCGGCATAAAGTTTATTAAAAAGATGTGAGAATTATTTTTTTTATATTATTATGAGGAAGCTCACTTCGAATATGGAAATACTGAAACGGATCGACGTAACAGTATAGGGAAGGAATCTCATTAGGCCATGGAAAGCGCATAAAAGAATCATCGTCAACAGTTCCAAGAAACCTCTGAGATGAATGCTTATGATGAAGCAACATTCAGTGTGATTGCTGATGGAATGAGCAGTGAAGAAGAACCTTTGGGTGAAAGCAACGATAATGATGCTGACTACGTTCAAACTAACGAAGAGAAAAGCGAAAATAAAGCTGATCGGGGTAACAAAATAGGTGAAGGAGCCTCTATAGTCTCTGTAAAGTTTGCAGAAGAGCCTATCATCAACCAGTTGCGAGAAACTACTGAGATGAACGCTCAAAATAAAGCACAATTCGATAAAGCTGATGATGGAATGGATAGTGAAGAAGAACCTTTCGGTGATACAGCGATGATGTCCGACTACGTTCAAAGTAGTGACGAGAACAGTGAAATTGAATAAGTGGTGACGAATGACAACCAGGAATGAAAACGAAAGATTCAACATCCGGGACCAGCAGAAAATCTTCTTGGTGTAGAAGAAAGGGTTGAGGCTGAATTCAGGAATCAGAGGAAATGTAAGAAACGCCTGAAAAAAGTTGAAAATTGGAAGGCTACTAAAAGAGTCAAAAAAACTTTGTCAGGGAAAGAACATATTTCGAAGTCAGGGAAGATTATTAAGGAAAAAACAGTAAAACCAGGTTGCTTCCCTTGTAAAAAAAATGTACTGAGAAAATAAGTTAAAACAGCAGACTGGAAATATTCAGCAATGATTGGATGAGTCGAAAAGCTGGGACATGAAGCGCCAATTTATAACTTCTCAAGTCGAAAGCAATCGAGCTAGCCGCAGCCGGCCTAAAGATGGCAGTAGAGAAATCAAAGGAAGCAAACCATTCAATATTATTTAACCGTAAATGGAGAAAGAAACAATGTTTGCAAATTGGTCTTTTTGAACACTCTAGGGGTTTCGGAAACTGTCGTCCGAAATGCTTTGAAGAAGCAAATGGCTGGTGGTTTTACACAAACCGATATGCGAGGTCGACATATTCCTAAGAACAAGCTTCCTGAAAATGTTCTTAACGGGATTAGATCCCATATCAGATCTTTTCCGAAATATTCCAGTCATTACAGCCGCGAAAAGACATCTAGAGAATTTTTAGGAAGTGATTTAAATCAAAAAAAAAAATGTACAGACTTTATACATTAAAATGTGAAGAGGAAGGATTACCCAGAAGCGAAATTGCAAAATTTTAGGCCTACAAACGCGTTTTCCAAACTGAATTTAATTTGAGTTTCAAGTCTCCTTCAACCGATACTTGCGACAAATGCGAAAATTGAAATTGCAACTAGAGGAACCTTCACTTGAAGAAGAAGAGAAATCAAAAGTAAAGCAAGAATATGATGACCATCTCGAGGACGCACGCAAACGTTACCAGCAAAAACGCGAAGATAAGGAAACAAGCAGATCTGGCAACTCGAAGGTTGTAATGTTAGATTTGCAAAAATGTCTTCCAACCCCATATTTGTCGAATAACCAAAGCTTTTACCTGTTGAAATTATGGACTTTAAATTTAACAATTTACAATTCCACAGAGAAACGCTCTTATTGTGTGTTATGGGATGAATCTCAAGTAGGAAGAGGAGGACATGAAATATCTTCAGCACTATGCAAGAGGGCAGAAAACGTTTTGACGAATTCGGAGATAAAAAATTTAATAATATGGTCTGATAACAAAACCGAAATGTCATGATGATGATGAATTACTTTTGGCTTTTCAACAAATGCCCGTCATTGAAGACAATAAAGCATAAGTTTCTTCTAAGAGGACACACACACTTAGAGGCCGACCATGTTACATGGGCCTAATTGAACAACCCTAAAAAGCAACCAACTATTGACAATTGGTCACGCCGGTGAGACTGGCGCAACTCATACGATCGTCAGGAGCAACAGTTTACACCATGAATATTGACGATTTTAAAAACTACGAAGCCTTATATTCAAACCAAGAATCGCCTTTTATCAACCGAAAGTTGAATAAGACAAAGAGAAGTTTTCTAATTTCATCAGCTGTGTGGCTTGAGGCCCGTGCCCATTCGCCTGGCGTTATTTATTATAAAACCGACATGACTCAACAAAGCTACAAAACAGTGAATCTGAAAAGAAAGCAAAGAGCAGCGAGCATCAATTTGCCTAGGGAATTAGCTGCTATTCGCAATACTCCAAAAGGTGTAGCTAAGAAGAAACACGACCATTTGATGACATTATTACAATGGGTTCCCTCCAATTTCATGATTACTACCACAATATCCCCATTAGCGGACTTGATGGAGAAGAAAAGGAACCAGATGAATAAAACTGCCTTTTCTCGCCATATTAACTGGCCCAATTATGCTGTATTTGCGTCTTTAATTTCAATTTTATCATTATTATTCATTTATCTTCTTTTCGATCAATTAAAAGTTTGTAAAATAAATTTTATTTCACTTACGATCTCTTTAGACACGTCTCACCTGTAATTTATTGTAGGGGTAAACAATCGTAAGTACCAAAAATAAACCACAGGTAGCTTATATAACGCAGGCTTTTACTTACTCTGCAAGGGTTTTATGTTTTCGTATGAGTTTTAAGCGTAAGATTCATTGCATTTGTCTTTGACGAGTGATATGTCACTTTCAAGTTCAAAATTTATCTTTTTTGCAATTTCTGTAAAATACATTTAGTCGGATTTACGACTATTTACCTCTAGCCTACAGATATATTTGGTTACATCCACGTTGTATTATTGTACCCACCTGTTTTAGTTTCGATATTTACTATTTGTATATTGAATAATTTATTGGCAGTTATTATTTTGATTCTTCTGAAAAGTATCTAAATTGTACATATATTTTTTGTTGTTGTATAAGACCCTTGTAGAAAATGAAAAAATTTTCAAGGAAGACGACAAGGAAGGACTGCTAGTCAGGAAAACTGTATTTTCCTTAATGTTAATCGAAGTCATGAAGATTACAGCTACTCTGAAAACAACAAGACGGTGGGTGATAACCATGGCTGATTCCCAAAAGGGAAATTTGAAACTTAGTTCACCATGAATTAAAACAAGATCAGAACAATTTCAGTGTTCTTGAGAATGAACAGTAACACTTTCACCAAGTGTTTAACTTTAATGAGAAGGCAATATCAAAGGAGGATATTTTTAAGAAATGCAATAACTTGCCAAAGCAAAATAATTGTCACTTTGAGATTTCCAAATTTATACCATTTATACCACAGGTTATACCAATACAGATGTGTATGTGTATCTCTGATCAAGAAATCCACCATAAATCCACAAAGAAATCTTCGAGACAGAGAATGCTTGACCTCAAACATTTACCCGCCTTTGTTTTAAGTATGCAACATCACTCCAAGAAACAATAATATCCCTGTTGTGACAGAGCGCTACCACCCCGAACGTTACAAAGGAAACTAACCGATTCTAATATTCCCGATTTCAAGTTCTATTAATTGGCAAATGTAATACAGCAGCAAATTCAATTTTAAGAAATAGATATTGATCTCTATGAAGATCCTAATATTTATTGACAAGTATAAAACGGCAACAAGTTCTAGTTCAAGAACTACAAATTGATCAATTTTAAAGTCTAGAAATTGATGAAATTATTGACAAGTGTAAAACCAGCTTTAAAAAGTAACACTGCAATAGATGATAGAACATCAAAATTTATTTCCAACTTGTTTGATGGATTAAACAGTCGCAGTTTATGTGGCAGCAATCCACTACGATGCGCTCTATCTATCAAGAATGGTCAGGTACGGCAGAAGTTGCAAGGCGGAATTAATCTACTGAATCAGTTAAAAAAAAATTAGCGCTAAGGAAGTAATAAGTCGACCAGCTTGCTTCGACGGACTGGTTTTAAGTATTAACGCTATACTGCAGCTACATGGTGACGAAGAGATGCGAGGCAAAGAATACTTGATCACGTCTAAATTAAATCAAGACGTGCTAGAATTTTTTTGCTATTGTTCGTCAAAGAGGTGGGTCTGGTAAAAACCCTTCCCTGAAGCAGTTCCGTACAATATTTAGGACAAACGCTATACATCAACTACTAAAACCCTCAAATACCAACTGTGAGGAGGACATGGAAACATACATATTACTTGACAATGAATCAGTTGTTCTGCAATCAAAGAAAGAGGATATACGTCAATCAGCATCATCTGAGTTCGTGTACGAAGAAGATTCAACGTCAAGTGATTCAGATAGTTGTTCAAAAAATATTGTACCTACGCCTTTGGAAGAACGTGCTGCTGTTTACTTTGCGGGGTATATTACAAAAAAATGCATAGACAAATTTAAATGCAATAAGTGCATTGAAACGCTTGTGAAATTACCTAGCGATGTTCTCACAGAAGAAAATGAGTTGCTTATTCTGATGAGACAATACATATCAATAAGGAATAATATATATCTTGATTATGTAGACAAGCGTAAACTGTTTACTTATGTTGCCAATTACATAAAATATAATGAGTTCAACAATAAGGTAAACCAAAATAATCTAATAACTGTTATATGCTCATCACAAGTTGGAGATAATAATATAACACAATTTTTATTGTCACAGCAGGCTGACTCGAGGAATGTAATAATAGGTTATCAATCTAGTGGTAAAGCTTCTTGTAGTATATATCACCAAAATGTTCAATGTACATAATAAAAGACAGTTGTTGGGTTCCCAATTTTGCTGAGCGTTTGGCTGATTTATTAATTACAGAGCATTGCAAAATACAGATCAGATTGTAAATATAACTCTAGAGGGATTTCAGTTAGTTTCTTACTTCTGTAGGGTTAACTACAAAAATGGTGGTTCAGCAATTGACATTAGATCCTCGTGTTTTTCAGATTATGTAGCAATTGACCATAACTTCTCTTTAGAAGGAGTATTAGGATATTGTGGAGTTCTTATTAGGGATATTAATAGTATTATCTTCTCTATGTATAGGCCCACTCCTAGCACCTCCAAGGAGGACCAACCGACTCCTGGCGCATCCAAGGAGGACCAACCCACTCCTGGCGCATCCAAGGAGGACCAACCTGAAAGCGATGTGGAAAGTACTGGTAGTTTCCAACATTGCAGCCCTCTATCGCGGAGAATCGTCATCCGAATCTACGATGGAGGTTGACGTCACCGCAGAGGGAGAAGAAGGAGAGGGGGACAAAACCCTTACCGGTGAGGACATTACCCTCACCGAAAATTAACGACGAGATGGCGGGCATAAATATTGCCCAAGTGAACGTTCACCACGCCAAAGGAGCTTCCGCCGTCATCTCCAGGACGTTCACAAAAGATAATCTCAGCATGGCGTTAATCCAAGAACCCTGGGTCTATAAAGAACAGGTAAGAGGAGTTGCCTGTAAAGGCAGTAGAGTAGTATGTGACAATACTAGGATACCTAGAGCATGCATCTTAATTAGAGACAACATTAATTATATTTGTTCTCCAGAATTCCTGACGAGAGACCTTGCCGCGGTCCGAGCATCCCTCGAACTAAAGGAAAAACGTCAAGAAATCGTAATAGCTTCATGCTACTTCGATGGAGATAGGGTTGTACCACCACCTGAGTTGCAGAGGTTAGTGGAGTACTGCCAAAAGAAGCGGCTACCACTACTCATAGGATGCGATGCCAAGCACACAACACTGCTTGGGGAAGCAAGGACACCATCAGAGGGGTGAGCAACTTTTAGAGTATATTCTTTGTAATAACCTACCGTACATAATATTAGGAATACCGCCACGTTTGTAACAAGGTAAGGAGGAAGTGTTAGATATCACACTCAGTACACTGAACCTAAAGATCTGTTAAAAGACTGGAGGGTATCAAGTGAACCTTCTCTCTCTGATCACAGAATGATTGTGTTCAGACTAGAGACGAAGACTCCAGAGCACCACTCCGGAGGAATCCCAGAAAACAGATTGGGACGACTACCGAACCAATCTAAGTAGCAATCTAAAGTCATCAAATCCAGAAAGGCCAGGCATCATCTGGATCTGGAAAACGACCTTAAAGAGGTGAACAAGCCATACTCGAAGCATACGATTCGAGTTGTCCTGTTCAGCAGACAAAAGAATGTAGGAGCGCACCTTGGTGGAACAGCCATCTGTCAAATTGAGATCCGATACGCGGAAGCTCTTAAACAAGGCCAAGCGTAACGGAGATTGGCAGAGTTACACCGAGAAACTTACTTCTACAATAAAGCTATCAGGAAAGCGAAAAGAGATAGCTTTAGAAAGTTCTGCGAGGAAATCGATTCACACCTACCGCTTTCGCGACTTCACAAGGTAATGGCGAAGGGTAGAATCGATTCAGGAATGGCACTAAGAAAGCCAGATGGAAGCTTCTCCTCTTTCTAGAAACCCACTTTCCCGGAAGCAAAGTGGGAACCTCGGAAAATTCTTCCGAGATATATAAAAGACCAAATAAAGAAGCTACTACAGTGCAAGACACAATGTAGCAGCGAACGGTTAAAATGGGCCATCAATACCTTTCAGCCGTTCAAAACACAGGAGGTAGACGGGATCTTTCCAGTTCTACTTCAAAAAGGCAGGAGAAATCCTTCTCACATAATTCGGATAAGCCGAAGTAGTCTGGAGTTAAGGTACATTCCAGAAGTCTGGCGAAGGGCTAAAGTCACCTTCATACCAAAAGCAGGGAAAAAGGACATTACGCACCCTAAATTCCACAGACCTATCAGCCTCACATCATTCCTTTTGAAAACGGTGGAAAGGCTATAGATAACTATATAGAACAGACATCTTGGAGCGGGTGCCATTGCACCCCTGTCAGCATGCCTATCAAACAGGCAAATCCACTGAGACTGCATTAGTGGAGCTGACGGACCAAATCCAAGATGCCTGCCGAATAAAGAAACCGTAGTGTGCGCCTTTCTAGATATAGAGGGTGCTTTTGACAACACTCCACACGAGTCTGTCAAAAAAAGCATTAATTAATAGGGGGGTAGACGGTGTGACTTCTAGATGGATGTCGCAACTACTGTCTACCAGGTCGGTGGAGGCGGAGGTGGGACATAAGACCATCTCGGTTAATACGACCAGAGGATGCCCACAGGGGGGAGTTACATCCCCACTTATGTGGAGCCTAATAGTAGACGAACTCTATGCGGACTGACGGATCTAGGCATATCTTGCCAAGGGTGCTGATGATAATTGTCATATACGCAAGAGGCAATTTGAGAATACCCTCTGTGACATAGTTCAAAGAGGTTTGAACTTCACGAGAAGATGGTGTCAATCGATGGGACTCAATGTCAACCCACTAAGACACCTAGTAGCATTACCAGGAAAAGAAATCCAATCTTCGAACCATAAAACTGGATGGGCAAAATATAGAATGGAGAGCAGAAGTTAAATATCTAGGCCTTACCCTAGACAATAAACTTCTATGGAACAAACATGAATTTGAAGTAGCCAACAAGGCCAAAAGAGCTCTGATGGTGTGCAGAAACTTTGCAGGGAAAATTGGGGATGCACCAAAAATACTGCTTTGGATGATACAGCGATAGTGAGACCAATCATCACCTATGCATCAGTAGCATGGAGCAAAAGAACTAATCTGGCCACCGCGAAGAATTAACCTCTCGAAAGTGCAAAGGTTTAGCATGTGTATGCATAACGGGGGCTATGAGAACCTGCCCAACAGCAGCTATTGAAGTAGTATTGGATCTTGCCCCCTCCACATAGTAGTAGAGGTGTGGCGAAAAGAACCGCACTAAGAATGGTCAAGGAAGGAATGATTAGGCATAGCCTCAATCTCCTGACGGTGATCAAACATGGGATATGCCCCGGGATGATATGTTAAAAATTTAGCTTTGTGAAAGAATTCACCATAAAGCTAAGTAATAGGAGCGAGTGGATCATAACACCATCTTGAACTTGATAGAAAATGCAATCAAATGGTACACTGATGGCTCCAAAACGGCAGAAGGAACTGGAATAGGAATATATGGACCTAGAACTACATATTCGAAAGCTTGGGAAAATACCCAAGTATATTTAAGGCGGAATACACGCTATGGAAGATGTGTTCAGTTCATTATGGATAGGAACTATCGGAAGCAGGAGATTATCATCGTCATCAAGCAGCCATCAAGGCGCTGAACTCATATGAAAGCTCCAAGATGGTCTGGGAATGCCTAGGGAAACTAAATGAGCTAGGCAAAAGAAATACAGTAACCCTCCTGTGGATTCCGGGTCACACAGGAGTGGAAGGAAACGAAATAACGGATAACCTCGCAAAAAAAGGGGCTGGAATGGCTTTCGTAGGGCCTGAACCTTTTGCGGTTAAGTAGCAGTACAATACTGAAGAAATAAAAATCCAGGTTACTGGGAAAATCTCCAGGGAATGAGGCAAAGTAAAATTCTTGTGGGAACTTATAACCAGAAGAGGTTTACAGAATGCATCAACCTGAGTAAGAACAATGTTCGCATATTAACAGGAATACTTTCAGGCCATTGTAAACTGAACAGGTGTCCTGAGTAAGCTTGGATTGGAAAAAGATCCTGAATGCAGATTTTGTGGGGAACAGGATGAAACATCCATCCACCTCCTCTCAAACTGCGTAGCACTGTGCAACCCGAGGGCATTGTACCTGGGTGCATGTGAAATCGAAGAGGAGACTTACCTAGACTGGGGCCCTCTGACATCCTACACTTTTTAAAAGGAATAGGATTGGAAGGCCAGCTGTAAAGCAGCAAGAATAGGGGACACAATAGATCTTTTAGGTCGCAGTGTAACACCACCCTTCTATTACTTACATACATATATACATACATGTATAGGCCACCTACAGGAAACTATGACTTGTTTTTGGATCTTACTAATGCTTTATTAGATTATGTTTTTAATATTTTCAGTAATTTTCGATTTTTTTTTTTTGCAGGTGTTCGCAGGGGTTCGTGGGAAAGCTTTAAACCTATTAAAGAGGTATATCAAAGATAGATTTCAATGTGTGAAACTGCCAAGCGGACATGTCAGCGAAAGCATGCAGATTACTGCAGGAGTCCAGCAAGGCTCTATTTTAGGTCCACTCTTATACATTATATATACAAATGATTTATTTCAATTTTTAGAAAAATCAAACATACCTAATTTCAAAGTTATATGTTATGCAGAAGACACAAAGTACTTGTTAAAAGCAATTTTTTTAACAGATGTGGTAATCCTTGCTGTACGTGTATAAACAAATATCATTGTGGTCAACCAAAAACTTTTTAAAATTAAATGAGAGCAAAACGGTGGCGGTACATTTCAAAAGTTTAAGATCAAATTTAAATTTAGTAAATCATGTACATAATAATATTAAATTAGACCCAACAGTTAAGCTGCTTGGTGTAACATTAGATTCATGTTTGATTTGGGAAGCACATATTCATGGTCTGGCGATCAATCTGAGGAAACAATGTTTTGCTTTGCGTACACTTAGAGATGTTTGTAACCTGGACATCCTAATAACAGTTTATCATTCTTGCGCCATGGAATTGCGCTATGGCATTGTGGGGATCAAGCTCATATGTAAAGAGGATTTTTGTACTTCAAAAATATGCCATCCGCTTAATAAACAAATTAAAAGCAAGAAACTCATGTAGAGAGTCGTTTAAACAACTCAGAATAATGACGGTCTTTGACACCTACATTTACAGTGTCTGCTGTTTCGTTCATAGAAACTGCAGTTTATTTCGTAAAAACAAAAATAACCATGTACACGATACAAGGGCAAAATCTCTTTTACGCTCAGATAAACACACTACTACTTTATATCAGAGGAATGTTTTCTATAACGGTTGCAGATTCTTGTTACCGAATGACTTTAAACCAGCCAGTATGTGTAATTTCAAAAGGAAATTAAAGGCAATGCTGCTCATGAAAACTTGTTATAATGTAGATGATAAAAAATAATGTTTTTTTTTGTATTTTCCATTTTGTACTCGGGTCAGCTTAGCTGTGCATAATTATGTTTTCAACAAATTGTATTATTTTATACTATAACCCTTGCTCATTTGAATTTTCGCGCTAACACTATGTTGATATTATATTTACAGTCTAGTTCAAGTTTTAAAAGAAGTATTATCTTATGGACTATATGTATCCTTTTTCATTTTATACCTATCCATATGTGTCTATCTCTTTCTATCATTGAGATTGTTGCCAGATTTACATGATGGCTGTCGGCAATGATAATGTCTGTATTATTCGCTGTTTCCTGTTCCTGTCACTTCTCGATTTCGAATATCTTTTTGTGTCACTTGCATTTATCCCAGTTTTCTTTTTCCTAACATTATGTACCTATTAATTTTAAATAAATTTGGATTTACAAACTATTATCACCGTCATCTGTGTTGTCTATTGTTAGTAAACCCAAATAAAACAGTTGTTATAATTACAAATGACAAAAAGGTGAATTGATGTATGAAATCTTACAAGCGAAGGCGAAAAGACAGTATCCGCAATAATTCTCGTTTGCAAATGTATGATGAACACATCCAAACACTTGTTAGAGTGTAAAGTTCACAGCTTTTGTCTAAGAAGTATTCCATCCGATGCATATCATATTAGCTGCCAACAAACAGCGCAGATTTACCTAATTTTTCGACAAATATGTCCTACAGGTTCTTAATAGACATTGGTTTTATACTTAAGAATATTTGAAAGAAATGTTGACGCACCATGATATGATGGTATTACAAAATGTCATTATTAACATACTATTAGATGATATCACAGCGAAGGGAGAAAACATTAGTTTCATGATAAATCATGGGTAAATAACATTTCGTAACAGAACAGCGGACTGGTAGCACCGCTAATACATCTAGACAAGCATTTTCGGAAGATTTAAGTATTAATCTCTAAGAGTATCAAAATGTAATGGCCAACATTATGCATTAGTTGATGGTGGCAACAAAAATGCTTTCGTTCTGAATGCTAAGATATGCCTCTACTTATCTACTGAGAATTGGAAAAACTTCATTAAATATGTTATCGAAGGTATAATAATTATATAATATTTAGCACAGTGTGGTGTTAAGTTTAGCCATTTTAATTGAAGAAGTCATGTGGGAATTGGATAATGAACCTAAAGAGTTTATTACTATTTTAACATCGATCTCATCATCATCTTCATATTGGTCATGCGATATATGTTATCATATACTTATGATTATAGAAATGATCTTAGTTTTGTAAGCATACCTCTGTAAAATTTGTAAATTTATTATGACATATACTTCTATGTATTTTTCCTGAAAATAAATACAAGAACAGAAAACACAACACCTTATTTGTGTTACATATTTTGATGTGGAGATAATAATAAAATCAATATTATTCTATTGATTTTCATACTAATGGGACACAGTGGTACATGGTGGTACATAACCAATAAATACAAATAAAATTCACAGCATTGACATTTAAGCGCCAACATGAAATTCGTCGAGTTGTTCAGCGCGACAACATACGAAAAATAAGTACTTAAATAGATTTAGCATCGTTGGGTACTATCTCCATAAGAGTAATACTTCCTTCTTAACGTAAACCAGACTATACATATACATATTCATCTTTGTATTTGTTTTGACATTGTCCACACATTTTATGTTTCCTGGATAAATAAAAATTTGAATTTAGAATTTGAATATGCCCGTGAAAAAAACTATGTTGGGCGGTCTGCGTCGTCCTTCGGAATTAACGAAATGTGTTGCTATCCTGGCACTACAGATGTTCCAAAAAGAAATGCTTCATTATCACAAAAAGAACATTCGGCAATGGATATTCAATAAAATTGCACGAGCTATTAAAATCAAATATCCTGTATGGACAAATAATACTTGTAAAGAACATAAACAATTTCTCTTAGAATTTCTTATAACTGTCAAATTACATAAACAATGTAAATGGTCTATTCACCATCATTCTGCATATACTGCAAAATTAAAAATTCTAAGTCATACATAATTATTAGCGCACATGCTGTCTCGCAGTCAAAATATCTTCTTTTATATCTTTTTATCTAATTCGTACATATTTTTACATACAGCGGTGTCCCACAGTCAAATGGCCAATATAATTATAATTCTGAAAGAAATATCTTAATAAACCTTGGCCCGGTAATGGCTCGTTTCGGAGATGCAGGCTGGTCCTAATAAGAAGACTGTTTTTATCTCGCGAAGCATAGGATATATGGAGTCTGTGAAATAAAGAAGAATATACTAAAAAATGAATACATGACATATTTAAAAGAACAGTGGAAAATTATTTAACGCAAAATATCTTGATAATTGATAAGGCTTGTTCACATTTTGTGATTCGATTCATAAACAAACAAAGAAACAATTCTCCTACTCATTCAATCTCCTATTTTAGATAGGTATTTCATGTAAGCGTCCGGAGAATACTATTCTATTCTACTATTAAGAATAGGTATACCAAAGCCTAATATCAATCGATGTAGAATTTTGCGCTGCATTAAATGCTGTAGTAAAAAATACCATGTTCCATTTGAAAGAAAAAAGTTTTTTTAGCTTAAATGTATCCACATTGGAAGCGCGTTTTTCAACACCCTGTATGTGATTCAGTGATTATTGCTATAACACCTTATAGCTACGTCCTTGTATTTACATCGACTTTAATAGAACCACTAAATATCTGCTATGTCATGAAATATTTGATTTTATTTGTAAGAGTGCAAATGTCAAAAAATCAACGAAAATGAAAATACCTCAAAAACGGTCGAGTTTAGAGATAGGGAACCTTCATACAAACTAGTTGCAAATCACTCGCCAAATTCATTAGACCGATAAAAAATATACCATTCCATTTAAAATAAGAAAATTGATATCAACACCCTGTATACCGAAAGTGCTATAAAGTTGAAAATATTTTCCTTAAATAGATCACAGTAGGCCATGACTACACGCACTGCAAGTTTCAATATCTAATTTCTACTAGAAATGCAAAAAAATCTAATGTCCCAGTTCGGTGGGACACCCTGTATACATCCTCCTTGGTACTACTATTACACATACTGTAAATACCAAAAATTGGCTCAATCGATGCCACCCCATTCGAGATATTAGCATAAGGGTGGAAAAATTCAATATTTTTTTTCTCAGCAATTACTTAAGCTATCACGTTCAAAAAAATTATGTAAGTAAACACTGATTATGGGCATTCTATAAAAAATCAAGAACTAATTCCGTTCACTCAGTTCATAGTTATCATGATTTTCCCCTTTTTAGGGGTGGTTTTCTTGAGTTGGATTCAAGGTGCCAACTCGGTTTTTTGTTATATTAGACTGTATACATTTAAGTTTATTATATATTTTTTCAGTTCTTTGTGTGGTAGAACATGTAAATAAAAAATAAAATCTCTTTGAATGATCTTAGTAAGAGCAATTTGTTACTGTTCATTTTAGGGTTAACATAATTGTTCATCCATAAATGCCAGGATTATCTGTATGTATATTTCAGCCCTAGTAGTTATAAAAGTATCGAAATTAAAAAAAAAATTATAACAACAAAATAATGTTTATTTCCGTACACGCAGTTGAAAGTTGTTATTTTTCCTTTTTGAAGGACAGTTTTTTTTTTGGGTTGAGTTTAATGTATCAATCTGATTTTACATTTTTTTAAAGTTCTTTCTATGTGGTAGAACATGCAAATAAAAACGGAAAATCATCGAGCGGTTTCAGGTTTATTTACATGTTGTACATTTCAGCCCTAGTAGTTATGAAAGCATTGGGCTATAAAAAACAATTCTGTAAGAGTAAATAATAATAAGAGTATATAATATATTATCTGTTGTTACATTTATTATTAACATATACAGGGTGTAACAGCGGTAACGCCGTGGTCTCTGGTAGTCAAATGACAAGAATTTTTGAAATGTTTTATATTGGGATATATGTAGGCGGATTAGATCTACAATTTAAAAATAATATGCAATATACAGGGTGTTCCAAAATTTAGCAGCGCATCAAGTTATGTTTTTCTTAAAGAACGCCCTGTATTTATGGCATTTTTGAAATGTACACTAAAAACTAGAACAATTTTATTTAAGGTTCCCAATACCTAATTTTTATAGTTTATGAGATGTTTCAATTTGTTTAAAAATGCAATGTTGCAAAAAAAGTTTAGTTATCTCGGAAACGAATTAATTTTGAGAAGTGAAATGGAAACCGTAAATAGCAAATCCTTTGGCTGATTGAATGCGACATTCAACGTTTTCTAGTAGTATATAGGATGTTCAAGTACCTAAGTCAAAGTTTGTGAATTTTACTCGTGCGTAACTTTGTTATTTTAAATGGAACACCCAGTATATTTTTACGTTGATAGATAGAAATGTTTATTTTCTTTAAACCAGTATTAGGAGTCCCTATACTTATCTCCACTAGTTTTTAAGTTATTTAGATTTTTTTAGGTGGTCTTAATAAATTGTCATTAGGTATCTTAATTTAATCTAAGTAGCTGATAATTTTTTTGAATGTGTCAATTTGCCAAGCATCCCGTCAGTACCATGAAAGCATATTCGTTGCAAGAAAGAGCTGATATGATTTAGTTGCTGGCGAACAAACTTTGTGAATTCTATTCGTACCTAACTTTGTTATTTTAAATGGAACATCCGGTGTAGGTGTACATTGATTTATTTAATTTTACTATTCGAAGAAACTTTATTTTTCATAATTTACCTGAATATCATAAACGCTAAGAAGGATATACAAACTAAACAAAACAACAGTAAATATTTTTGTATAAAGAGGTAATAACAACAAGGGATTTTTGTATGTATCTATAAAATAAAAGAAAAAAACGCAATAAAATAAACGAAAAGGCTCTAACATTCAACATAATTGCCATTTTCTCCAATGCACAACATAGCTCTTTCTTCAAATGCTCTTCTAATGTTCCTCAGCGTATTTGGTGTTATCTCTTCCGATCCACCTATTAGGAAATTTTCTATCAAGGTATTTTCTGACGCACCGTTTGAAATGGGCAGAGCCCGTTTAGTTGAAACAATCCGGTTTCTAATATTTAAGGGAATGTTTTCCAAAAGGGCACAAAAGTCCCTTTTAAGGAAGCTTAGAATTCGTTTCCATTTAGGTGTCTATTGAAGAAATGTGAACCAATTACATGATCACCTATAATGCCTCCAAACACGTTCAAACTCCACCTATGGTGCCGATCCGAGGTATGAAAAAGATGACGATTTTCGGTATCATAATAATGGAAGTTGTGACTGTTTACTAGTCCATTATTATGAAATGTGGATTCGTCAGTGAATAGAACATAATTAAAAAAATCATTATCTTCTGCGTATCTATCGAGCGCCCACACGCAAAAATCAACTCTCCGCTCATAATCCATAGAGTATAATTGTTGGTGGTGTTGAAAGTGGTAGGGATGGTATTTGTGATTTTTCAGGATCCTAGATACAGTCTTGTGACTTAATCCAATTCCTTAGCAATCTTTCTTGTGCTGCTATGCGGTTGTTCAATGACTGCTCCTAATACCACAAATTCATTTTCTTCGCTGTTTTTCGCTTGTTTTATGTCGCTTTATGTAAGCAACGTTGCCTGTGGTTCGAAATCTATCCAACGGTTTTTCAAATACCCTTTTATCTGGATGTTTTCAATTAGGGTACTTCTGCGCATCCACCCGAGACGCAAGGAAGCAATTTTCCTGACCACCAATAACTAAAATCATATCAGTTCTTTCTTGCAACGAGTATGCTTTCATGGTGCTAACTAGATACACATCAAATTGACACATTCAAAAAAATCACCAGCTATCTAGATTAAATTAAGGTAAGATAATGACAATTTACTTAAACCACCTAAAAACCCAAATAACTTAAAAACTAGTCGAGATGGGTATAGGGACTCCTAATACTGCTTTAAAGAAAATACAAATTCCTATCTATCAACGTAAAAATATACTGTGTGTTCCATTTAAAATAACAAAGTTACGCACAAGTAAACTTCACAAAGTTTGACTTAGGTACTTGTACATCCTGTAGACTACTGGACAACGTTGAATGTCGCATTCAATCAGTCAAAGGATCTGCCATTTACGGTTTTCATTTCACTTCTCTAAATTAATTCGTTTCCGAGATACTAGACTTTCTTTGCAACATTGCATTTTTAAACAAATTGAAATACCTCATAAACTATAAAAATTAGGTATAGGGAACCTTAAATAAAATTGTTATAGTTTTTAGTGTACATTTCAAAAATGCCATAAATACAGGGCGTTCCATTAAGAAAAACATAACTTTGATGCGCTGCTAAATTTTGGAACACTCTGTATATTGCATATTATTTTTAAATTGTAGATCTGATCCACCTACATATATCCTAATATACAATATTTCAAAAATTGTTGCTATTTGACAACCAGAGACCACGGCGTTACCGCTGTACACCTGTATGTCTTTATAAATCAATATAAAATAATATTTAGGTCCGTACACGAAGTTTAAAGTTCCCTTTGGGCGGTGGTTTTTTTGAATTTAAGGTTCCAACTTTTTGCTGTATAGTAATGTCTGCATTTGGGTTTACTATATACTTACTATATTATTATATTTTCCTTTCTTTGGGTCTTCCGGTTTTTTAAATTAATTATACAAATGTTCTTAACGTTTCGGAATTACATTTATTCCTTTTTCATATTTTATCCCACAAATCAAAAACATTAAAGCTTAAAATTTAACCATTTACGTATTAGAATCTAAAGTAGAAATTATAATGACAAGTATATGTTTACAAACTTACATTTAGTTATTTTCATTATTCCACCTTTGCGGTGTTGTCAATGGAATTTTTTAATTACATTTAAAATTCAAAATTTTTAAATTGTAAAAGACACATTATCACATTTACAAATCGACAAACAAACATATACTAAAACGTGAGGCCGTTCAGATTTGTTTTCAACTAACAGATATTCGTAAAGAAAACAGGTCGTTTTTTATTTAAAAATTTACGCGAAATTCGCCTCTACAGTTTGTTATACGATAAGGTGCTTGACGACTCAATTCGTTTTCCATTGGAATTTACTACAATCAAATTATTATAGATGTGACTTAAGTTATTTACATCGTTTTTATCATTAATTGAATTTTTATTACTTTTAATATGCCACATTTCTTTGAACAGTCTTTTATAATAATTATTTTCTATATCTAAAATTTCCGTTTTATTAAAATTAAACTTATGGTTGTTATTAAATCCATGTTTTGCCAGAGCAGTAGAGTTTACATTTAGTGTATTTATAGTGTATTTGTGAGAGTAAATTCTCTTTTCTATGTATTGTTGTGATTGTCCAATGTACACCCCTTCACAGTTTTGACAGTTAATTTTGTAAATTGTATGTGTTTATTTATTAAAATCTATTGGTTCTTTAGTTTTTGTGAACCACGTTTTATTTGCGTAATTTGGTTTATGAGTAATATTGATTTTGTATTGCTTCAGGAATTTTTGTAGATTCTCTGACAATTGTTCTGTGTATGATATTTTTTATTCTCCTTTTCATTTTGGCCCTTATTTTGTGGGTTAGTTTCAGTTTTATTTTCATTTTGTATCAATCTTTTTTTTACATATTTATCTATAAATTGAATTGGATAATTATTATTAATTAACATTTCTTTTATTTTATTTATATTTTGCTTGATATTAGTTTTTTTTCTGAGAAAGCTATACACCTGTCAACTAAGTTGTTAATCGTACTTATTTTGTATCTTGTGGGTGTTTGTGATAAAAAGTTTAAATATCTTCCACAGTGTATTGGTTTAAAGTACCAATTTGAGTAATTTTTTTCATTTTGATTTGAGATTGTTATGTCAAGAAAATTTATTGCTGAATTATTTTCATTTTCTAATGTGAATTGAATTCGTTCATGATAGTTATTGATTTTTTCTAATATGTATTGATCTTTGTTTTGAGGTATTGCCAAAATGCAGTCATCTACATACCGTTTAAAAAATATAATATGTGTATCAATTTTGTTCAGTATGTCTTGCTCAACTTTCTCCATAACTAAATGTGCTATTACTGGTGATATGGGTGATCCCATTGCTATACCATAGCATTGTTTATAATAGTTCTTTTCAAAATTAAAATATGTGCTATTTAAACATAAAGTTACTGCCTCCATGAAATTTTCTAGATTTAGTGGCGTGTGCATTTTTAAGACGTTCCATTTTTCTGTTATGGCTTGCAGTGCTAGACCGATTGGTATATTTGTGTACAATGAAACCACATCCAAGCTAATTACTTTATATCCTGAGGGGATTGTTTGGGTTTTAATAAAATTGATAAAGTCCCATGAATTTTTTACGTGATATTTTGTTTTACCTAAAATTTGACTTATAGAGTTTGATAGAAATTTTGCTAAACCGTATGTTGCGCTTTGTATATTTGATACTATTGGTCGTAATGGTACATTTTGTTTGTGTATTTTTGGCAACCCATAAATTCGTGGTGCTTGAGCATTATTGGTTTTCAAATTTCCCGCTTGTTGTTTGCTTACATACCCTTCTTTTCCCATTTATTTACCAAATTATTTACAGAGTTTTGAATTTTTCGTTTTTTAGTTTTATATATGTATTATTATCTTCTAACATATCTAACATCTTTCTCTGGTAATCAGCTTTAAACATTAAAATTGTTTTGTTTGATTTATCAGCTTTAAGGATATACAGGGTTCGGCAATGAAACGGGAAGATTTCATAAATAATTTTATTGTTGAAAAAATATTTTTTTCGTAATTATTAATACATTAATGGGAAATAAAAGAGTAGCCATTTGATATACAATGTTAAAGAACAAATTATTTTTTGAAAACTACATCTGCCAAATGTCCTCCGTTGACACGTATGCATTCTTGGAGTCGAGTCTGAAAGTTCTGCATAATTCTTCGCAGCATATCAACAGGTATTGCTGCAATCTCGACACGAATTCGTTGTTTGAGGGCCGGATTGGTCCTGGCGGATCATTTCAAACACTTTCGTTTTGAGATAACCCCATAAAAGAAGTCGCAGACGGTAAGGTCGGGAGACCGAGGGGGCCAAGCGATATCCCCGTTTCGAGAAACGACACGCCCTGGGAACAAAGCACTCATCGCATTAATGGAAATTCTTGCAGTGTGGCTTGTTGCACCGTCTTGTTGAAAAAGTGTATTTTCATTAACTGGAAAGCGGTGAAGTTGAGGTGTGAGGAAGTTACGAATCATTGCAACGTATCTCTCAGAATTAACGGTAACGCATTTTCAGCCTCATCCCAAAAAAATATGGACCGATGATTCCATTTGCCGACATTGCACACCATACTGTCACTTTCTGAGCATGAAGAGGTGTCTCATGAAGCAAACGAGGGTTCTCCTCCGCCCAGTACCTGAAATTTTGTTTGTTCACAAAACCAGAGAGGTGAAAGTGTGCCTCATCACTCATCCACAAGTTGTTAAGTTGGTCATCATTTTCTTCCAACCTGGCAAGCATAACCTCACAAAATCTGAGACGCTGTTGATAATCACCCGGGTGAAGAGATTGAACAACCTGTATTTTATACGGGTGATATCGAAGATCTTGATGGAGTATCCTCCTCACCGATCTGTCACTTATTCGAAGGCGTGTGGCGTGACGGATAGCCGATCGACGTGGACTTCTTTGCATTGCTTGTCGAACACGTTCAATATTTTCAGGGTTCGAATAGTTCTGGCACTCCCACTCTTTTTCTATACGTCGATCCAGTTTGCTCGAGGTTGTTGCCCACATTTTCATCGCATTGTCTGACGGAACAGGTTGGTACGCGCTATGTTAAAATGCGTCTAAAATCTCGACGCGTTTGCACTAAATTTCGCCATTTTTGATAATAAGCTTTAATTGCGTAACCGCGATGCTCACCCGTCCAACGCTCCATTGTAGACTAAATGGCAAGCCACTCGGGTCCAGGCAGGCTTGTGTGTCTTCCCTACCACTTCACCGCGCGCTGCAAGCCCCACCCCAAATCTTCCCGTTTCATTGCCGGACCCTGTATATTTCAGGGCGTTCTTTAATAATTTTTTTTGTTTCTAGAATTGCTGAAAATTTCTACTTTAGATTCTAATACGTAAATGGTTAAATTTTAAGCTTTAATGTTTTTGATTTGTAGGATAAAATATGAAAAAGGAATAAATGTAATTCCAAAACGTTAAGAACATTTGTATAATTAATTTAAAACACCGGAAGACCCAAAGAAGGAAAATATAATAATAAATCAACACCGGTTAAATAATCTTTAAGAAATTTATACTTACTATATACAAAAAATAATAAAATAATAATAACTGTGAACTGCATGTATGGAATTAATATTATTTTATTGTTACAATACGTTTTTGTATATTTCGGTGCTTTTATAACTAATACGGCTGAAACATTTACACAAATAATCGTGAAATTAATCGATGAATAATTATTTTAACCCTAAAATAACCAATAACAGATTGCTCCTACTAAAATCATTCAAAGAGGTTTTATTTTTTATGTACATGTTCTACCACACATAGAAAACTGAAAAAAATATATAGTAAACCTAAATGTATACAGTCTAATATAACAAAAAGCCAAGTTGGCACCTTAAACCAAACTCAAAAAAACCACCCCTGAAAAGGGGAAAATAGTCGTAACTTTGAACTGGGTGAAGGGAATTAGTTCTTGGTTTTTTATAGAATGCCCATAATCAGTCTTTACTTACATTTTTTTTGAACGTAATAGCTTAAGTAATTCCTGAGAAAAAAAATATTGAATTTTTCCACCCTTATGCTAATATCTTGAATAGGGTGGAATCGATTGAGCTAATTTTTGGTATTTACAGTATGTGTGACAGTAGTACTCATTTGCTTTAATTTCAGCCCGATAGCTTTCGAGACACTTTTCAATGGCTTATCGGAGCAGAGCCTTTTTATTTAGAAAACCCTCAAAATTAAATTAAACTGGTAGTCAAAATATATAATTGTAAGTATCGCCATCTGTATTTAAAAATATCAATTCCCTAGACCATGTACCAAATAAAATGAAACATGAAGTCAAAATTCAGTTACTTTAAGTAATTAAAATACAAATGTAACAAATTATGTAAATAATTAATATAAAAAGGGTTATTAGTAAGTATTTAAAAATTAATTATCTTTCTAAACAAATTTCAAAAACCTGTTTTGGAAAACTTCGATGTTCAAGTTTTTGTACAAGGCACCTGGAGTATTTGTTCACTTCTCAGATCGCGTGATCCAGGAAGACGAATCTGATTGCTTGAAGACAAAAATTAGAAGCAAGCTGCCGTTCCAAACAAGAGATTGATAGTGTCGCTTCATAAAAACAAAACAGGCCAGATCGCCATCGAACACCAACCAAGCAATATCTGTGTTAAACATGTTCTGAATTTTTTATCCTTCTAAAAAAACACTGAAAAAACTTTGACTGAAATTTCTTGAAAATAACAAGTTACCTCAACTTAAATCATCCCTACTCACAAATTTTCTCAAGACAATTCCACTTAGTCCTGAACTTTAGAAAATATTACTCCTCTCGGAGAAGAAAAATACTGATCCCATATAAAAAAGGAACGGCTGAACCTTTCAATCCCAGATCCAGAGGTACCAAGATTTTTGCAGACCAGAATTGAAAATTCGCAAAAATTTAAACATGTAACTGCGGTGCATTCCTAATCCCAAGTCCAAGGAAGGAGAAACTCAAGATTCCTGCCCGAAAGCACTGTCCCAAGTCCAGGATAAAGGCCTGTAAAATTTTAAACCTATATTTACCATCAAAGAGTAACTCTTAAGTTTACATACCTAAGAGAATGTTTGCGCTGTAAAATTCCATATTTAATATCATATTTATAAACTGCCTCTTTTTGTTCATTATGTGTACAAATTACTAAAAATTTTGCATACAGTTATATCATTGTAAACCAGGAATTCCTAATGACAAAAATAATCCAAAAGAGTGGCTAATTTTGTTTATAAATCATTGTATGCACTATGAACTACACTGTATGTCTTGTTCTGCTAATGTGAAGTTTTCCATTTCCATACCTGAAAAAATGCAATTCACAGATTAAGTTACTACAAATGGTGAGTTTCAGTTATAATCGCAGTTACGAGAGTTAGAAGTTGGTGTGCTATAATAAGTAATGCTGTTACAGATATATCACAGGACTCTAGCCCGATTATATAGACAATGCTCAAAACTAACATACCCATTTGCAACATATTTAATATAATATTTTGGCATTTTAATACGTTGAAACCAATGATATATTTCTTTGAAATCGTTAACCATTACCAATGCAAAAGGTTATAGCTTGCTCATGTACTTGCTATTCAATAGAAGTACATATTTTTGAAATTTTCTTCACTTATTGATAATTAGCAAATCCTGTTTTTAATCACTGGCGTGAACGAAAGCAGTTTATGTTGTTTATGTATCATTATTTTATTTAAATAACATATTCCATGGACAACCATATTTTTAAGGAAAACCGAAACTACCAGATATTTACCAAAACCACACTATTGGTAATTGCTTTAATTCATTCATGATATATATTACAAACTCCAAAAAAGGAAATTAAACCCTTATCTACTCAAAAATTAAACCAATTTCACCTAAGAACCTAAGAATAAAATATAGGTTAAAAAACAATTTTACTTACGCTAGTATTTAATTAATTGTCCAATTCAATAAATGGTAAGAGTTCCGACCACTGATTTGGCGATTTCTATGCGTACTAACGGAAATAGCATGTGTTCCTGAGTGTAAAATGGCTATTCATTTTTTGAGCAAATGAAAACAAAGTACTAAAAACAGTGTTCGAAAAGTGCTATTTCGAGGTTGTGTGCGAGGCGTTTTTGACGGATTTAACATGTAGTAACAATAGGTTTGTTTGTTTGTCTGATCGGAGGAGTTTCACGCGTTTGTTTGTATTTTAGAGCATGATTTGTGCGTGTTTGTTTGTTTAGAGCAAGCAAATCCAGATCACAAAGAGGTTGCTCTTCCTGCTAGCGGTCCGGCGTCCGAGCAATTACGAGCAATTTGTGGAACATAACCTAATCGCGCTAACACCGTGTTGTAAACTGTCGTTTGTAAATGTAATCTGATTTATAACTGCATCAAATATGCAGGATATGGATAATATAATGATACCAATGTGATTGATGTAAAGAACGATCATTATATTTTAAAAACTTCACTTGATAGGTACATAAATACTAGTATATGATGCATTTTTATTGTAGTCTACATTCATTAGTTTGAAAAAATTACTTTTACTTTTCCTATTCATAATAGCTGTGACAATTTGACAATAGTAAATAATAAAATTAAGGTTATATTGCAATTTATATTTAATATTTCAAATGATTCCATTCCCAATTATGTTATTTTTGCAAGAAAAAATAAATCCAAATTTGCTTGTAATGAATTTGTCATGCACTTATCGCACTTATATTTAATAAATAACTGCCATCTATAGTCTATAGTACATAATGGTACATATTTAGCTCATTTGGTAATAACAAATATAATACTAGTACATTGATTATATATATGTAATATAGAATATAGATAAACCAACAGCCACTTTAGGAAATAGTCAATTAAAGTGTCCCTAGATGTCACTTATATCTACATATTCAAATTAAATTTTTCCTGAGATTTATGTTAGCATTTATGAAAACCTAACTACATAGGCGTACTCTAGCGGAGAGTGGCACATTCATTACAACTTGTATATCTACGGAACAAAAAACAAAGGTGGTTTCTTTCATGTCTAAATCGTCTAAATCTGGATACGTATTTTCATATGAAAAGTAAGAATATTGAAAAACAAGCGGTTTACTTACTTTCTCATTGAATTAAAAAGGGGAAATTTTCTATGAAAATCCCGAAAACAACAAAATAATTACAACTAAATATTTTTAGTGCTTTTCTAATAATAGGTTTACCAAAACAATTTCATGTAAGTATAATATAGGTCTTTTATTGTTCATATTTTCAATAATACTATTAAGATGAAGCATCTTAATTCTTAAAGTTTTAAAATTAAAACATCTAATCCACATTTTATGCAGAAATTCCAGAAACTGTAATTCGTTTTATGCTGTCATAAAAAGCAATAGAAATAAAACATCAAGAAAGAATAACAATTTTTTTTAAATAAAGGTAACAATTTTTTCAAAGTGTATGAGATTTTTTTAGACTTTGTTAATATAAAATGCCTGATAAATTATTTTATACATGCACATTAAGAAATTCATATAAAACTATAAATCTTTGTAATCGAAGTAATGAGTAGAGTTGGGCAAATTTTCCGGCGCTGCAGGAACGTATTCAGAACGTACGCTTCAACTCACGTACTCTAATAAAGCAGATGAACCGTAGAGTTGCAAGTCAATAACAACAGTGCCTGCTTTTCTTATAAAATGTAAAAAAAATAATTTGTCTAAATATGTAGTGATATAAAATGCGAATGCTGTGGCCTGTTTGTTCGCCCGCTTTGTCCGATTTTGTTCCCAAGCAAAATATGCACATCATCTATATGATGATTTATGTTTTATTAATACATGCTAAATTACAATAATACGATTGATCTGCATTATTTATATTACATTATTTGAAACCCGCCTCGCAATACGTATCTGCTCCGCCGGACAATTTCCCAACTTCAAGTAATGACTTCAGTAAATTTATTTCATTAAACAATTATAGAAAAATGCATTTAAGTACTAGCAGATTACCATCTGAACACCCGCGAATTGTCGACAGCTAAAATAAATAATAAAAGAAAGGTATATATATTACTGTCAATCTTTCCGAAAACTAATACTCTTGAAGTTATGCGACAAAGGTGCCGCAAACTTTCTAGCTAAAGATTTACATTAGCATTTTACTTTATAGTTTTCTTGGAGGATTAAATAACAAAATAATTCTTAGAATTTCTTTATAATAGACATATTTAAACAATAATTTGTTTTTGTAGATAGTTTTAATTTAAATTGTTTTATTTCAGTTATAGTACGGTATACAGGGTTTATCAGATATAGAGGTAAATATAATAATATGTAGCAGCTGTAATCATATTCAATCAAAAAGTCTTAATGCACAGGGGGTCTATCTGTAAGCATTAACGAGAAAAAAAATATTTTATAAATGCCGAGGGCTAGAGCCGCACCTGTGCCCAACCTAAATGTTGTCCGGAGTATACCCCCACATACCACTATCATTCAGCCATTACCGTTGTTAGTTTTGTGTGGATCGCCACTTGGAGTGCAAGCCACTTCGAACATTTTATTTAAATTCTTCCCGTCTCGAAAAAACCCTTTTCAGGACCATCATGATTTCATATAAAGAAAATCGAAGCTTGATGCATCGGCAAAAGCGCGGGAATGTATAGATTCATTTTCGCGCGATATCATAGTAAAAAGGTGTGTTTGCAAATTTTCTGTATCTGCATTTATTTCTGTGTAATTCGATTCAGTTCATTTTGCGTTATATGATTAAATAAATCCAAAAGAAATAACTCAGATTCATGTGGTACCGTTTATTAACAGCTAACTCTCGATTCGACAAAGCAAAAGAAAAATATTTACGTTTTTTGTAACTATTGAAGTCGCATATCCGGTGAAACTCGAACGTCTTATCAGGATATTAAAAATAATACTTTGTAGACTTACGTAGAATGCTCTTAACAAAAAAGGAATATTTATTTTATAAAAAGAAGAAATTTAAAATGCCTCAGTTTTGCTATTTTTACAAGGGCCTTTATTTATTCAGATTGACGTTAAATGAACTTACGGCATACCATTAAGAATAATAACAAATGAGTGCAATGTATTTATACATATACCACGTTTAGCGGGTGCTTAAATGCCCAGGCCCGACTAAAGAATTTTTGGCTCTAATTTTACTTTTTTTATTCTTTAATGATGAAATCTGGTTTCGGTGGGTTTGTGCTTTATATGTCGTGTAGTTAACACCCAAGCAAAATTTACTTTTTTATTTGATACATCCTGATGTATATAACTTACTATTACATAAATAAAAAAAATGTCCAGAATCTCTATATATCTTTTTTAACTTTACAAATATCAATGGAAGTTTACTTGTTTAGTTATTTACAATAGATATACTATATCAAAAGTGGGAATATTGAAAAAGAAGCGGTTTACTTGCTTGTTTCCCATTCAATTGAAGTGACGAACTTTCTACGGAAAAATCCCTAGAAGAACAAAGTAAAATTATAACTAGATACGTTTTGTAATAATAGGTTTATCAAAATAATTTCATGTACGGTTTTGTTCATATTTTTCATTTTATTATTAAGTCGAATCATCTTAATTTTAAAGTTTAAAACTCAAAACATCTAATCCACATTTTATGCAAAAATTCCAACAAATGTAATTCGATTTGTGCGTGTAATAAAAATAAAACATTAAATAAGAATAATTATTTTTTTAATAGCTATTAAAATAATTTTTAATAAAAAATAAGATTTTTCCATATTTTCTAGACTTTTTTAATAAAAATTGGCATTTGGTATTAATGTCTGCTAGATTACTTATTTATACATCCATATTAAGAAATTCTTATAAAACTAAACTTTAAACAGTTTTTTGTAACTGAAGTCTTTATAATTTTAATTAGATATTATTGCCACGAATCGGCCTTCAAGAGTGGGGATAGCGCTAAGCTATATAATTATTGTAATTATAGTAAATGGACTCTCTATAAAGGAGACACTCCGCGAGGAGCTTCTTTGATAGGAGACTCCACGAGGTATTTCTCGTGGGGTCTCTATTAATAAAGAGCTGAAGTGTATTGGTCTTTTGGTTGATTCCGGCCCCTGCAACTCAAGGTAGGTGTAATTATTATATGTATTACCTCTGACCTACCCCTCAGTCACGCCTCACGTGACATTATTATTTTGTTTTATTTATAAATTATATATTATTAAAGCTATAACATTTTTGAAACTAAGTAATTTTGAGATAGTACGCATATGATTTCCTCTCAGGATAGGACATGACAGTTGTATGGTTAAGATCAATTTTGTATACAGGAATTCCGAGAAAAACGATTAATTTTTTTGTTCTGCTCAAATTAAACGAATCTTCATAATTGGACAGCGTTAAATTTGAAACAACATTTTCTCATAAGGGAATCTTCTAAACCCAAAAAAATGAGATACTTTACTCTTAGCGTAGTTTCATATTTTTGACCTTCCCTCGTATACAATTAAATTTTAGGCAAATTTGATGAGGGTTACTTTAGTTTCTAGACACGTAGAGGCAATTTCTAAGAAGAAAGATTTACTAAATTGAAACACAAACAAATTTCACATATGATGCGCACGTTCTACCGATCACTGGATGTTATATATTCCTTTCTTTTTTTATTATTATTATGTTATATATTTATTATATTATATTTATTTATAAAAGTTATCTAAAATAATTAGTACTTCAACTTTTATTCACAACTTGTTCTTCTAAAACTACTAATAAAAGCTACAGCATAAATGATCTTTATTTGCGCTCACGCTGTATATATTATAAAGTATTTAGTAAGCACCTATTGCTTGTATGTTTAACACTCACAGTTTTGCTATTACATACATTGCATTATTGCATTAGTTTGGTTTTATTTTAATTTATGTATCAGAATAAAAAATAAGGTTAAGGTGGTTAAGGTATATAAATTTCAATTGAAAATTATTAGTTCAATATTTTTACAGCAAACCTCAATAGATGGAAGCTAAAAACTATATGTTTAGTAATATTTGTGTAATAACTATATGTGTATTGGCATCACCGAATAAATGATTTTGTGGTTGGTAAGCCTTATTACTGAGGGAAATAGGGAAATAGTTCGTTGTTTTATAAAAGACTATTTTCAAGTTTAATGTTTCTAAACAATATCTTTTGTAAGTATATTTTAGGTAGGTATATGGGATACATTTAAGAGTAGCCAAGCTGCCATTGAGTTTTCGTAATTTTATCAAATTTGTGGTGTATGATGGATCCCAAAAGCACAATGGTAGTTTCTTCCATGTAAACCATGTCCTATAAATGCAATATTCAATTAATTTTGTCAGCACACAAAATGCAGCAATATCTTGCAAGATTTTCATTTCCTTTTTATCAACGAATAACCATTAAGAATAACTTCGAAATTGTTACAGAAGCGTTATTTTCAAGAATAAAACATAGGTTTTTTGTTTTGTCAAATTCAGGTGCTTGAGTATTCTTAAATTTGTTCTTATATGTAAAAATTCTAATAAAAAATGTTTTAGAGGATGTCGTCTAGACGTCCGTGTTCAGTTAGAGGATGTGACGATCAATCATCTTCACGTCATTCCTTTCCAAACCCCACAAAATACCCAGAAGGATTTGCTTTATGGTTAAAAGCTTGTCAAAACAAAGACCTTGAAAGTTTAACCACTGATCAAATCTATCGATCAAGAAAGGTTTGCCATAGACATTTTTTACCACCAGATGTCAGTTCAAATGTATATCTGAAGAAAGAATCTGTTCCCACAGTAGCGTTGCCTAAACCAGGTAATTTTTTTATGTATGAATAAACACAGAAAATATTTCGTAGCAATTTACACAATTTAAAGAAAAATGTATCAAAGAATATGTAATTTTGTGCAGCAGGAATTGGGTGAATGAGATTAGTATAATTAATGGAGTGGAATGTAGATATAATCTTAATAATCTCATATACCTAGAGGCTAAAAGGTATTGTAAATTTAAATCGTAGGAAAATCATATTCCGTATTATTTTTAACTTATTTTTTTTTTTATTGGTTTCTTTTCATGTGGTACATATTTACATATAATTTTGTTCTTATTACATCAGACATATGTCGACGTACTTATCACAGCAACTTTTAAATATATATTAGTATTAATAACAGAAACTTATTCTCACTGATCAAATCAACACAGACTCAATATAATACATCTGTGGGTAATTACACAGGTCATTAGCATCAAAGTATATAAAATACACAAAAATATAAATAGAATCATACAATTTAAGTAATAATATTCACATGGAAATAATTTAGGTAAAGCTATAATCTTCTAGAACATTATGTATTTAAGTGAATATTATTACTTAAGCTGTATGCATATACCCTACTTTTCTTGATATATAAAATAAAAACGATTCAAATATTACCGCTTTTCTGAATAGTACCCGCAAAGCTCATTAGATGGCGCGAATGTTTCTAGATACACAAGATCTATAGTAGTTGCTTTCCATTTACACACAAGTGATATTGAGACACTCAGTTATGTGAGTAGTTATACTCATATAATAACGTCACTGTTCGAACAGTAAAAGGAACGGCAGGATAGGTACAACTGAGCAATTTAGATTCAAAATAAATAGTTGATATAACCTTAAATTACCTTTGCATTATACCTTTTTGTTAAAATTATTAATTGAAAAGACGCAACTAAAATTATGAGTTCCTGTGATACCTTAAGTGTTATTATGAAGGTAAGTTGAGGATGAGACATGTGCTAATAAATTCGTTAATATACGAATGTTACCATTAGATTTTCAGCGGACAACTCTGAATTGGATTGGACCAGTTCAGACTCAAATGAATCTGAAATTTTTTCCAGCTCCGAATCAACGTCGTCCTCGAGATTCGATTTATTAAAACCGCCCAGAAGGAAATTGCATAGAATTATAACTTTATGGACACTATAAGAGAATATGATGAACAAGAATTCAAGGAACATTTTCGATTAAATCGGTCAACTGTAGAGATAATAATAAGTGTGTATGGTATTGAAAAATGACATCAAATTATAATATTTACTTATACAATTACAGATATGGTTGAATTAGAGCACATATTACCTCAACATAAATTTGGTAGGAAAAAAATCTGTGCACAGAAAGCAGTTTTCATTACGTTATGGTACCTATGTAATACAGAGACCATTTCGCCAATGCTCCGATAGATTTAATGTAACCAAAAGTTCTTGTCATCGTATTATTAAAAAATAATAAATTTTTTGGTTAAGAAAAGTGGACAATATATTGCATGGCCACTGGCGAACAATTGCATAAAATAAAACTGGAATTTTTCAAATTACATGGAATTAATGGGGTAGTTGGTGCGCTTGATGGGAGTCATGTGAAATTAAGAGACCAGTCTCCAAACATCATTATGTATATTTTAACAGAAAAGGAGCTATAGTCTTCTTATACAAGGTGTTTGCGATAGTAATAAAAAATTCATTAGTTTTTTTTGTGGAGAACCAGGATCTATACACGACAGTCGTCTTTTAAAGAAATCGTCTTTATACAGAAGAGGAATAAATGGATCTTTTGGCAAAAATTTCTTATTGGGAGACTCAGCATACCCCTGTTTGAACTGGTTAATCTCTCCATTTTAAAGATAATGGCAATCTCACGCAAAATGAAAAAATATTTAATTATCGCCATTCTGCAACTAGGATTGTGATAGAAAATGCTTTTGGACTTTTAAAAGGAAGGTTTAGAAGATTAAAGTATTTTGAAAACAATGATCTTAAATTTGTAGTGCAGTGCATAGTGGTGCTGCTGTACTGCACAACATTTGTTTGGGATAATAAGATGATGTAGAGTTTGATATTGACGATAATATAATGATGAGGACAACGAAAATATAATACTGTGGTAGTTAGTGGTATAAATGAAAAATTTTCCAAACGAGATGAAATTTTTAGACAAATGTTTATTTAAACAATATACATATATTATATGTATCTATAAATATATTATATTATACAATAATATGCAGTTTTATTAAAGAACAAAAACGCAAACATTGTATGTGTACAACTAAAAATATGTGGTTTCCAACTAATACAAATTAACACAAAAAGTTTTGAATTCATTCACTGTTTCTTTCTTTTAAAATATGTTGTAAGTCTTCTAATAATTTAAGTTTTTTCTTTTCCAATTCAACTTTTTCTTTATATAAATCTAGTCTTTCTTCTTTATATTTTAAGCTCTTCTCAACATACAGTTTTCTAGTAACTTCTTTTTCTTTTATTGCTTCCAGTTTGTTTTCCAAAAAACTTTTTTTAATTTTTATTAGTTCCATTGACGCATTTTTTCTTTTTGGTGCACAAGATGAACCATTAGAGCAAGAAGATGTTTCTGATCCAATAGGATCACCAATGACATTTGATGATTGAAATAGAGAATCTTGTGGTTCGAGGTTGTCAATGTCTAATGAGTGTGGGCTAGCATTTGATGGTGAATCACCCAATATATCATCCAATCGACTATAGAAAGAAAATTTGACAGGTCCCCTTCCCGTTCTAGATTGTATATCTTTAGTATTTTTTGTAGGTACGAACAGATTTTGCCATTTCTTTTTGCAGGTAATTTCAGAAACCTAAAAATAAAAATGATCTGATATGACATAAATATTTCTTCAGATATTCATCAATTACTAAAGAAAGTAAAAATATTAAAACTAATTGCATTGCAATTCTATTATGTAAGTATAATTTTATTTACTTCAATATTTTGACTATTAAGTTCTTCGCTAATAACTGACCAGAATGTTTTTCTTTTGTGAACATGATGCATGTCATCATATCGACTTTCTACAGCTCCTATTAAAGCTGAAGTTTCATGTACTGACCAGGTGTTTCTTTTTTCTTTTATTTTAGCCTCTTCAGATTGCACAGAATTTTCATCATAATTTTCTATTTCGCTTATATCTTGTTCTAGGTATTCATGGCTAATGTCGACAATATTTATAGTTTTGTTAACACTTTCATTTCCTTGACTTTTAAAATACACTTCATTATTTTCTTTAAATGATATTAAATTATTTGGTACCCACATTCTGCAGTTTTGCTCTAAAATATATTCAGAGAATAGTATTTTATATATTTTATTTATTTTAAAATACTTACCAGTGTCTTCCACATAGAAATCACCATTAGCATTCGTGATCCATCCCTCTGCTACTCTTAATAGACGATACGACATAACTATTATAAATATATTAATAAATTTTATATAACCTTACTTCAATGCATGTAGAGCTGAACATCAAAAAATGCTAGTGAGTCTTTGCACTTCACTAAAGCACATGGTCTTAAACGTGTGCAGATTATGGTAGCCACTCAGTTTAATCTCACTTACTCATGTCAAAAGGAACGCGCATCAAAGTGAGTTATGACGTCATTGATGAGAATTATCTGAGTTTGTGTGTAAATGGAAAGCAACTATTAACTTTTCTATAGGTAAGGGTAATTCCATATGTTTGTTTACAATTCGCCTGGTTTTTAGAAGATTTTTAGTATAGGTGTTGTGCTTAAGGAGAGTTGTTTTGAAAGTGATTTAAAGAATAATTTGCGTTGAATCCATGATGAATTTATTCTATATACCTTGAGAAAATGCTAAAACTTTATTACAAAGTTACACCTTTGAGTATATAGAATGTGGAATCTTAATATCATAACCTCATCTGGATTTTATTCAAATTGCTTTATGAAGGGGTAAGTACATTCATGATTTATTTTTTAAATTTTGCTGAAAACTATGTTCTGGTATCATTATATAGTGAAAAATTTAGAAATATTGATATGGGAGATTTTTATTTTGAAATTATATAATATTTACCCTTTTATTCCATGTAGGGATCTAATGGACGCAGGCAGCAAATGGAAAATGTTTCCAATATTTGCCAATGTATCCGCTGAACATGTCTATGCTACTTGCCGCTCCATATAATGATACATAAGTTAGGAGCGAACAGCCATATTTGGAAGCAGATATTTCTGAACTTTGACTGGCAAGTATAGAAAGCAGCTGGTAGCATAAAAATCGAAGTGATGCTGGTATCAGTTTGCGAATATGGAGATATATGTGATGTTATGATCGTTTTACTCAAATATTGGAAATTTTTTTCTGGGTAAGTAGTTCGTTTGTCAAGTAACATCGAAACCAGGCACCGTTTTTAGTTTAATCTCATTTAATTGTGGCATATTAACCTATACTCCCCATTAACCTGACAATATATGACAGATATAAATGATATTAAATTTACTTTTGACATACTATAGTCCAAATCAATCAACTTAAAATTAAGTGCCAGTTTTCCATGCAACCAATGGTACCCTCAATTGGCAAAAAATTTTGGGACATAGGAAATTTTCCTAATGTAAATTTCATTTTTAATAAATGGAAATATAAGTAATGTCAAAATTGACAGCGGCTAATTTAATTGATGCAAAACATAAATGGTCGATGTCTGGCATATGACTGTACACTCACAATATGTAAATTTTAGAACAACACCATGTCCCAAGATTTTTTTGCTAGCTGACGGTACCTTGAGCCAAGCTAAATAATGGTACAAATGAAACTAATTGAACAAATATAAATGAAACAAGATGAAAAAGGTAGTTTATTTACAGACACGTTTTTCTTTCCAATTTTGCTGCAAGGCATTTTTAATTATCTGATAATGTTTCATAATCAGAATCCTAATAACTATTCGTTTTATATACCTAGGTTTCTTGAATGTGCATATAAAAATAACTAATATTTAAATAGTTGTATTTCGATCAAGTTCCAAGATACAATACTTCGGGTGATCTGAGGTACGATTTTATAATTTATGAGAATTATGTTATTTAAAAAAGTGTGTTTAGACATTTTGGAAAAATATTTGCATAATTAAAAGGCTGAATAATTGCTTTTTTTTTCAATCATCCATTCCAATTTATAAATAAGTATATAAAAAAAGATTTGCCCAAAATGGTGATAAATCAAAAAACAAACAACAGAACAAAGACCAAAATAAAGACGAGCGCAAAAAATATATTTCCATACCATACACCAAATACTTGTCAGAGAATTTACAAAAATTGCTGAAACAATATAACATCAACATTGTGCATAAACCAAATTACTCAAATAAAAGATGGTTTATAAAAATAAAGATGCTATAGGGTTTAATAAACAAGCACATGCAATTTACAAAATTAATTGTCAAAATTGTGAAGGAGTTTATATTGGACAATCACAACAATATATTGAAAAAAGAACACACAAAATCTCAACTCTGCTCTAATAACCATAATTTCAACTTGAAACAGAAATTTTAGATATAGAAAATTATTATAAAAAAAATGTTTAAAGAAATGTGGCATATAAAAAGCAATAAAAATTCAAATAATGACATAAATATCCTAAGTCAAATTTGTAATAATAATAGAAAATTTTAATAAAAAAGGAAAGACGAATTGTGTCGTCGCACAGCTTTTCTTACAATAATATTTAAGCTCGAATGTAGCATATTGTAACTAATAAAAACTTTCGCATTTTTTGCAAGTGCTGGGTAGGAAATAAATTTCAATACGTCCGCTCACAATACTATGTATCTGTTTGTATAGCGTTAAAGTTTAAACTTCTTGACAGACATCGGTTGGGTGGAAAAAAAAAAAATAAGAAAACGTAAATAATTAAAGTAAGTCTTATTAATGTAATTAATAATTAAGAAAAAAATACTTCATATATTAGCAAACTCAAACTAAACTTAAAATATTATGTATTGTAGGGTAAAAAGAGATACTGAATAGGTAAAACGATTATAAAGCTAGAACTATACTAGAAGTCATACAAATTAAAAAATATAATTCTGTTAATTAAAACAGGCAGGATATTACAAACCTATCAAACATATCTTTTCCTGTATTATAAATTAAAATTTCTTAAATAAAATAAACTTATTAAACCAACCATGTATAACTTTAAATTTTACATTTTACCAAAACAATGTACATATAAAACATCACTTTTTATAGTATTGACAGTTAAAAAAAATATACATATATATTTTACGCTTGCATGACACAAACTTAATGAAAAACCAAACAATATTTAAAATTGGAAATTTGATTTACATAAGCGTGTTAAATTAATTATGTATATTAATTCATAAGAATAAAATATGATGTTTGGGAATAAAATAGTTAAATAAAATTCAAGTTGATTAAAAATGGAATATATTTTATTTTATTTCTACAAATTTAATTAAGGTAAGATTACAAAGAAATAATTCTATTCTTAATTCCTTTTGTTTTCTTGTCAAAAAGTTTAATTTTCTACATTTAGAATTTTATTATCACAATTTCGCAAAAGAATTGTAAAGGAAACGGAAAAGAAAGTATCCAAAAATTATACTAATTATTACAATAAATTTTGAAATTGAGGCCGAATTTCTGTTCCCCAATGGGCATGTGCAATTTATTCAAGCAATTGCAAGTTCTGTATTGGTGGATTTTGATGTTAGGTATTAGAAAACAAGGAAATAAGTTCTATCCAATCCTCAAATTTTATTATTATTACTACCGGTTTCGGCTCTAGGCCATCATCAGGCCTATTTTGTATGAACAAAATGACAATTTTAAAATTTTCATTATTTAAAAACAACAATACAAATATAAATAACACATTACACAAACAATAATGAAATTGTTGACATGTACAGTTTAAATGAAAAAACGGAATGGATATGTGTTGTCTGTTTTGTACAATCTCTTTTGAAGTAAATAGTTTTTTGTTATTATGTATGTATGTGTATAATAAAAACATATAAATGTTTTGCAATGTGTGTGTGTATGTTGAGTTGTATATGTTAGCATTAATAATTCACTTATCGCAGCGTCCGTTATTTTAATAACACACACAATTAGTATTAGCAAAGATGTATATTGTTAGAAGATACGTTGACAGAAAATATCTTTAATTCAAATTTATAAACTGTTATTAATCGAACCTACTCTACTACACATAATACACATTTCGCCATGTACCTTACTCTCTATTTTTCTTAACCACTACTTGCGCGCATGCGCACAACTACTACAATTGTAAGCTTGTGATTGTATTCTAACACCCCCCCTTCAATTAAAGCTTATAACATACCCAACTGTACTCTTAAATAGGTGAACTGTTGCGTATTTAAGCCTTTTGTTAATATATCTGCAATTTGTTCCTTACTTGAAATATACAGGTTCAATTATTTTCAATTGAACTTGTTCTCTTATGAAATGATACTTTATGTCCACATGTGTTACTCGTTTGTGGTTTAAGCCTGGTTATCCTCCAATATTTTTATTGTATTTGTCTCTACACCTAAATATAACAAAAGTCTTTTAAGCCAAATAGCTTCAGTTGTTGCATTACATAGTGAAATGTATCCTGCTTCGGTAGATGAGAGTGATACAGAGAGTGGTTGTTTTCTAGTCACAGGAAACAGTGTTTCCATATACTTTAAATAGCTATGTATAGCAGATATAGATCGGCGATCAGTATAATTTCCCCAGTCAGCATCTGCATAACCTATCAATGGTTCTACATTCTTGTTTTGTTTATATGTTAGTTTACAATCAGTAGTACCCCTCAAATACGCTTAGTATAGGGGGGAAGGGGGTACCTTTGAACGATTTTTAGTAAAAAAATAATTTTATAGAAACTATCAACGATATAAACATTTATTCAATGTTTAATTCAAGAAATCTATTTATTTGAACACTTATATAACTGTACAAGGCTTACAATGATAAATAAGAGGCATATTAATAAAAAATATATCCTTTGTAATTGTACAAATGTACCCCATAGTGGGGGAGGATTTGAACACGCTAGGGCAGGTTTAAACATATAAGAAGGAAACACGTTATTGTCGGATAAACGTGAAAAAGTTTATATATACGAACAGTGCGACATTAATAAATATTGAAGTTACTAAAATCAACATTGAATGATAAAAGGGCCATCGTTCTTGAGGTGCCCCCAACTGTTGTTGGTTTTGGTAGTTTCAGAATAATATCTTCACCACCAACGTCACTTCTTTCAGCATCATCTGGTAAAAAGAATTTGAAGGAATCTTATTTTTTGATCAAACGACGTTTTAAGTATTTAACTGTATATTCGCTCTCATAGAAAATGACGTTTTCAATCTGCGCAGGTAGTGTCTAACTAATTCTTTGTAGCAATTTTTACAATGACAAAGTCTCCTTTTCCCAGGTCTACTGGATTTCTCTCTGGTTCCTCATAGTTTTCTTCAAACGGCCAAAGTATCAGAATCATCATGAACAGAATAATTGCTTTCACTATCACTACTTCTATTATTTTTTTTTTGTTTGTTCAATGTAACTTTCAGATTTTCCTTTTTTGCTGTTTCTCCAATTATAGTCACTGTTTCTTTTTTTGGCTAAACGATTTAATGTTTCTTCTTCGATTTTTATTTTTTTCTGGCGTCTTTGTCAAATTCTTGATGTACGTTCTTTCTTCTGGTAGTTTTTGGGCCAGCCTTAGGAAACGGTCTCACCATTTCCGGTGTCAAAAATCGCATTTACTTTTGAAGTTTGAATATGTAATGGAGATCCTTGTTCAGTCTGATTAATTCTATCTGTAGAAGTAGATAGACTAACAAGTGGTTGAACATTGGGGTCAATGAACTTCTGCTTGTTTCTGGTAGTTCTGATCTGTTACGGATGCAGCTTCAAAATCGTCATCGGAAAATGCATTTCTGGAAAATGGCCAAATTCCTGGTTTAGAAAAAGCCAGCTGTTATGTTTTTAATAGAGAATGTGGTGCTGTAAAGCAATATTGGCTAAACTTGCTAAATTATGGATAGTGAAAGTTTTTCCGGGATGACTGTTAGCACATCATTTTTGAGCACAGCAAATTTTCCCTTAAACGGTCCCATAACTGCAATATCTAGCGGCTGTAATCTATGTGGCATGTGGGTGGGAATGTAACTAAGGTCATTCCATTATCCTGGCATAAATAACAGCTTCCAACGTACAGTGACTTTTCGTGGTTGTCTAAAGTATAAGAATTGGTATTCTCTTTAGAACATTTTGTATATTTCTGAATATGTTCGAGTACTTTCAAAAATAATGGCCCAGTCATCCATCCACTTGTTGGGCTGTTGGCCAGTCCTAAGCTCCCGGGAGGTGCACCATTCAGCATATTATCATTGAATCTAGCTCTTGGAAACACAAAAACTGGCGGTACTGAATTTCCACATGCGTTGACAATCGCACACATGGTAACTAATTGCCCCCTTTCATCAGAAACTGCCTGCCCCACTTGTTTTGCAGCTTTTTTTTGCAACAACATGAGGAGCCTGGATGACAGTTGTCAATCCAGTTTCGTCCAAGTTGTAAATCTTGTCAGCCGTAAACGGATATGACGATAAAGCTCTCTGATAATTATTTTGAAACTCGGTGACGTTTGTTTTATTGAAGCTGGTAGCTCTGGCCAAACTGGTATTTTCGGGTTTCCGTAAAGAGAGTTGATCATGTCGTTTCATATATCCCTGCAGCCAATCGATCCCAGCTACGTTACATTTGTCCCAATTACTCGGATACTCACAATTAAGCGATTTAGCATAACTGAATGCTAACTTTCTTATTTCAACGTATGTCAAACCATAATTCATTTTTGAAGCTTGCAAAATATAACTTTCTAGCATAGCCTCTTGTTGCACAGTAAACACTTGTTTTGCTGTATACTTAGAAGCATACCTATTCTCTCTGCCTTCCCCCTTTTTCATCAGTCTATAAAACAATGAGGTGTTGGTTAAACCATAAATTGCCGCTGCTTTTCTAACCGACATTTTTTGTTCAAGTACGGCGGTTACAGCCGCGCTCATGTCTTCCTCTACGATCTCTGGTTTTGGTTTTTTTTTCTTTTGTAGGTTCGGACCATTCTCAGTTCTACGAAAAGAAAGCAAAAATCAGTGAATTTGATACAAACAATACTGTTTAAAGGTACCCCCATGATGGTGTTCAAAAGTGATCATAGATCATTGTATGTTTTGAGTTATAGACATTTCACAGATTACCTATATAGTATAGATGGGACACTTAACAGTATTAGATGAATTTATGTTTGTAGCGCACTCTGGTAGTAGGAACGAAAAACTAGACGTAAAAAATATATTGTTTTATCCAATATTTTTTTTTAATTTTTAAAATATCTATTTTAAAGCTGAATATTAGTATTTATTACGTCAAAAGCTTTACTTTAAAGTAAATTCATTTGCTTGGAAAATAATATTTTGATTATATTCTTTGCACAAATTAAATGCATTTAAAGACAAAGCCCTTATAATCTGTATACAAAATTCCGCTTTTAAAATTCGCAACTGATCATATATAGTTATCAGATAAATTATACATTAAATTTTAACATTCTTCTTTCTTTGTACAGGACGCATTTTTGAACTATATAAACGAGTTGTAACAGAAAAGAACAATCAATTTCATTTATTTTTATTTTTAAAATACTTTTCATGTTTTTGCACGCCAATTTAATTAAATTAACAGGTGTTTCTACAACTTTTCTTTTTCCACATAATACATTGTTAAATATTATTGATATAATAATATAAAGTAAATTTGACAATTTTATCAATAATTGATTTTTTTATAATCTGTTTGTGCACATCACAATTAAATAGACTAAAAATCTATGTTATTTGATATATACTGTTTTGTATATTTTACAATATTTCTTCTATGGCAATTTTTGTTTAAAAATATCAATGTCATTTTTCTTATTGTGGTAAATATAGTTGTTATGCTGTAAGAGGATATACGAGTCTGTCTTTCTTAGTGCTATATTCTCTCGCCTCAATAATCTATGTTGTGGTCCTTTCCGAATTGCATGTAGAACTTCTTTACAGTTGTCACAATTTCTAGTAATGTGTTTTATTGTTCTAATATATACCCGCACAATAATTAGATTTAGATATCTCTAGTTCATTTCATTTGTATCTATTATTACAGGTTCTAGAAAATTCGATACATCTGGTTATAGAGTCATCGCTTGGACCTTGGTCGGCGAAGAGTTCTTGCAAGTTGCACAAAGCTCCTGCACAATATCTTCCTCACAATTGCCCCGATGGAGTGGCGTGCTGAGAAATTGTTAATAGTGAGCGTTTTAAATGAAGCTACAAACGCAGTACAACTGGGATTTGTATTACGAATCCATGGCTTCGTATCAGACCAAAAAGTTCTCTAATGGATCTTGGTTAAAATAACGCATAAATAAATAAATGGCGCTTTCTTCCTCATTGTTTTGAAGATATTTGTGATGCATGAATTGGTACGAAAAAATTGCGTAGAGATGGTGGACAACACTTGCCTGAGCCATCTTTTTTTATGAATTCCATAGATCTGAGAATCACAAGAGCTTCGTCCAAAATTTCCAGTGTTCAGAATTTCCGAAACAGCCGCTGTCAAAGGTTTCCCTTCTATTCCTCTTCGGGTGCTATTATTTAGAGAGTCAAACAATTGGTCGAAAAGAGAATTATTCTAGCTGTTTGGTCAGCTTCTCTAGCAATATCTACACAACAAACAATGACACTGTATGTTAGCAAATGTAATGTAATAACCATATTAGGGGCAAATGAAAAAATTTCAATGTCAGCATTTATATATATATATATATACAGGGTTACTGGTACGTCGACCTACATATTTGAACAACATGGTAGCAGACCTCATTTGCGACAGATATAACCAAATATGCCTTATATACAAACTCAACTGTTTTCGAGGTACGTATGTAGGTACACTCTCTTTCTAAAGTAATGTCTCCCCCAGCCAACGGGTTCATATCAATAACGCTTTCCAATGGACGTACTCTAACCATCGGGCGACCTCGGTTATAGCAATGCTGGGTAACGAGGTCGCTCGACGGCTAGAGTACGTCCATTGGAAGACGTTATTGATAGGAACCCGTTAGCTGGGGGAGACATTACTTTAGAAAGAGAGTGTAACGTTGGCCCCTTTAAGACATATGGAACATCTGTGCATCTATCGGCGTTGAGTTACATTTCTGACTCGACATACTATATACATGCATGCATGCGTTCGCTCTATACAGAGCTCGTCCAGGCCTGGTATAAGGGACATTGAATTCTTTATGTTTTTTTCTGTTTGCGTACGATCAAAGACTATATTTTGGATTTATACATTTAAGCATTACAGCTTCCCATTTCTGCTATTCCTCTTTGTATTGCCTGAACACCCGGTATATATGTATATATAAATTATTTGACAGTTTTTGCATCAAACCAATATTAAGGGTAAATACATCTACAACGATCGCAACAAAATGAATACTCACAGTTTGCTTTGGCTAATAGTTCATTGTTGCTGCAACTCGTTGACTAAGAACTTGAGTGCAGTACTTCACCTTCATTTTGTGTCCAGACTGTTCAAATTTAATATGTTTCTCAGTTAATTTGGGACATAATCTTAATGCATCTAATGCTTCTTTTTGGTCATGAGTATATAACTGGCACACATGATTCAATCACCCAACAATTTTTGGCCATTTATAACACAACTGATATTCTTATTAATAAAAATTATTTCGAATTCCTTTCAACATGTGCGGTTAAATCGAATAATGGTACTACTTCAGCATTATCAACTTCAAAATATTCTTTGTCATAATTTTGTCCTTTTCTGCTATATTGTTGCTTAGTTTCATTAATGAGCTTATTGATTGCACTTACATTAGTGTTCGCTTGATCGCAAACTGTACACACAACAGTAAGACCTATTTGCTGTAGCTGTTTTATAATATCTTTCAACAGTATCGCCAGTAAGCTACTGCTAGTACTGTTTTCACAGAAAGTAAATGCAACTGGCTGTTTCCATTGCTTTATGATACCACGAATCATGAAAACGAGAGCGTGATCTGCAAATCTCAAGTAACGATCTTTACCATCATCGACAAAACCACTTATTTTCATCTTCTTGTGCATTATATTGTAGTGTGGTGAAAGACTTACTTCATCAAAAGTAATGCACAATGTCTGTCCAATGTTTTAATTTCTTTACAGATTGCTCTAAAGTATGTAATAATTTTTGTTTATTCCTTATGCATCTTCATTTTCCCCAAAAATTTCTGCAATGTTTTTTCTTGATGGCACTGTGAACAATTTTCAAAATAAAGCATATGCTTCGACTTACTTTAAAAAGAGATAGAAACATAGTTTTTCTTGTCTGTGAATCTACGACCATTCTCTTTTTGTGCGTTTCTCGCATCTGTAACTTTACGAACGCTTGGGCAGCAGGTGTCATCACAGACATCTTTCGAAATTCAGAAGATTCTGCTAATCTCTGACACTCCATAAAACGCTTTTTATGGAAAAACTCTTTTATGGGATCTCTCTGCAAGAGTCTTCAATGTTTACAAATAGTATAGAGTTCCTAACCTTTGGTGATAATTGTCTCTGTCTGGTTACAGATACACTCTTTAATAATGGCTTTTGACATACTGTAATAGAAGTAGATATGTAGAAAAACACAAATATATATTCGCACAGTATTAAAGAAACAAATTTATTTAAGTATTTTTATAATAGAGGAGGAAGTAATGTTTATGCAGCACTAGCAAAATCATAAAAATATGATACACAGGATACTGCAAATAAATGGCATTACAAGTACGTACTCATATTTGTAAAGCAGCAAATATATATTTGACTAAATAATATACTTCACTCACATATTTTGCAAAAGTACTTACACAATAATTGTATGTGTACTTATTTATTTTTATGTAATAGTTGTTTACCTAATATTGCTTGTTTACTATCCTTATCACTTGTATGATGGGTAGACTCGCTGCTTGAAGGACTACCATCTATCAAATAAAATGACAATTATTACAATAATGTCTGTGCATTATCAATCACAAATTTATTTAAAAAATGAAGAGCATTTCTTAACACTTCAATTGTATAAATGACAACAAATAAATATTTTCATTTTGCATATAATACAAACCAACTATTATGCTGTACTTATATAGCTTAAAAATATAATATTTACCATTGTAATCTGATCTTTCCATAGGTCTGTTTTCTAACGAAACTTGCTCTGCTTCGATAGATGAAGAAAGCATTTCTATAAAACAAAAAAAGAAATACATTAAACTGAATAATGTATTCAAAATTATATACACAACTTTACCACTAATTATAGAAGTAGGAACGGCATTCGATGTAGTCGTGGATTCCCTGGAGACTATACTTTTCCGCGAAATGTTTTGAACATAATCGTTGTTGTTATAAACTGTTGTGGATCTAACAAACGCAATTCTTCTATGTCTAAAATACTTATCCAACTATTAAATCGGTCCATATCAACTTTTGGGTTAGGAAATCGATGATAGTGTATACCTTCAATAATAAAAAACAAATACATTTATTTTACTCTCTAATATCGTAAGATCTAAATTTTGTTAAAATATATTCAAAACTTTAATATTTACATATTATAATTAGAACATACACAGCTATAAAAAAATTCATTATTCATTTCAATCTCTTAGGAAATTTGAATACAAGATACTCACCAATATCCTCACATTTATTTATACATTTTATTATCTTGTCGGCATATTGAATAAACTTAAAAAACACTGAAAAACTTAAAAGCACACCAGTACATACAATAAATCGTCAATACAAGTGCCACAAGTCAAATCGCAATAAAACGCAAACCTGCAAAACACAATTTACAAATCTCACAAATGACAAATTACCTAAATAAATTCCTGCAATATCAACTCCACGACCGATTTGAGCCATCTAATTGACAGGAACGGCAATTTCAAACTTACAAATACCGTATGCATTTAAGAAAACCATCTATAGAGAATATAGGTAATCTGTGAGACATTTGCAGGTTATTGTGTATGACGGTGTAACCAATGAAAATTACTTTAAAACAATTGTACTTAACACTGTGAAATTCAATTTGGCGGAAAAATTCAAAATGTTCACATGTACCCCTAGTTCAAATGTACCCCCTTTCCCATACGTTTTAAACATGTCCAATGGATTTCGGCGCACAATTTTGAAATCTACTAAATAATTTATTCAAAAACTTATGTCAGGTTCTAGATGCTCACATCACATACATTAAACTGCCTATTAATTCTCTATTCGGTTGCATAGTAAGGCTTGTTGAACTTTTTCTAATTTTAGATTTTGTTCAATGGACGTACTAATACTATTATATTCACTCATCTTAAATGATTTAATAATTTCAAGATATACTGCTTTTGATTTAATTTTAGTGAATTTTCATTTTGATATACAATATTACTACCCAGAAAGTATTTTAACTTGCCTAAATCCGTCATTTCAAATTCAGTATGTAAACTATCTTTAATAATATCGATTCCGGACTGTGAATTTGAACAAATAATTAAGTCATCTACGTACAATACTAGGAAAATTTTACAATTTTGTGTGATTTTGACGTATAAACAGTAATCATTTTTTGAACGAATAAAACCTAATTTAATGATGAATTCATTAAATCTAATGTTCCAACAGCGTGGGCTTTGCTTGAGTCCATACAAAGGTCTTTTGAGTTTACTCACAAGGTTTCCTCTTTCCATTCCCTTTGGTTGATGCATATATATATATATCTTTATCCAGATTTCCGTTCAAAAATGCAGTCTTCACGTCCATTTGATCAAGGCATAGTTCTTCGTGAGTTGCTAAAGCTATCAGTGTTCTTATGGTTGTTATCTTCGCAAGGGGGACAAAGGTTTCTTCATAATCTATTCCCTGACGTTTAAAATAGCCTTTTACAACGAGTCTTGCTTTGTATTTGTTACTTCTACCAGTTTCATCTTTCTTTATCTTGAAAACCCATTTATTATCCAGAATCTTCATTTCTGTCTGCGGCTGATTAACTCCTAGGTTTCGGTTTTCATTAAGGAGTTGTATTCCTCTTGAATGGCATGCTGCCATTTTTATTTTTCAGGCGATGTTTCAACATCTAGAATGTCTTGAGGCACATTTACTATAGCATCCGCATTAAGAGCCAATACAGAAAAATCAGTCAGAATGCCAAGATGGTGGATTACGATTTCGTTTCTGTGAAATGTCACAGTCTTCTTTCTGTTCTTCTTTTTCTTCTCCAGTTTCTTCAGTTTCTTTATCTTCCACAGTCGCACGAAGCTCACCGTCATTTTCATTGACATCATTTATTCCATCATTGAATAATGAAGTACCTTTTGGCACTACATTTTCATTAAACAACACATCTCTTGCAATTATCACTTTATTTTGTGCATTGTCCCACAACCTATAGGGGAAAGGTAGGATCAATGAGACACTTTTCTTCAAAGTCACATCAATAACGCAATTCGAAAGATTTTTCAATTCTTTTTTTATTGGATTAAAGCTTTATATTTGTAGACTTAATTTAGATGCAGAAATATGGCATTACTCGCTCAGAGTAGATGCTAAAAATAAACATATATTTTGTTGAAAATGTCTCATTGTTCCCATCAAGAGGAAACATTGAGATACACATTTAGTATGATCAAAAATTACTAAAACATAAAGAGAGGAAGTAAATAATTGTTGCAGAGTAGAATTTTTAATGAAAGTAAGAAATACACAGTGTATAAGAAAATGTTGCGCTATAAATACATACAGTATTTACTAATAAAAAACAAGTTCGCGCGAAAAGTACAAAAATTAAACAATTTCGTAAAAACACATTTGAACAAAATTAAGGCATATTTAAAAGATGAAAATCAATGTCAAACTGGAGTGTGACATTGTCGTTGGTAGCTCCTGAAAACTTTGGCTGCGGTAATAGTAGCACTACATCAGTAGCACTGATATGACCAACATCTGGAACATTTGGTGAACAGAATTTATGCAGACGTTTGCTTGACATTCGGTAAAAATTTATTTCTAAGAGATCATTTTCATTTCTTTCTTTTAGGATTTTTTCCAATATAATGCACAATAATCTTCTTTTTTTCATCGTAGAACTTAACAACAACAACAAAGTCTCCTTCACTTGGCTCTCTCTGCAAGTCCGGGAAATCATTTGTGTCAAAAGATGCAGAGACTGATAAATTATCTGAACTAGAATCTGAAAAATCAGAAGAATTTTCCCTAAATCCTCATCACTTTCCTGTTTTTTCCTCTACCAACAGTTTTTTTTTCTTTAAAACGCTTAAGTTTCTTTTCTTCTAGTTCCCTTTTCTTCATGGTCTTAATAGCGGTTTTTCAGTTATTTTCATTTTCTCTGGTGTGTCAGTGGGAATGAAACTTCTTCCTTTCTCTCTAGTGTTTTTTTTAATTTTCTAGGTGGAGCCTTTGGATACCGTACAAAACAGTGGGACTAATGTAGCTTGATTTAACAGTGCAAGGGTCACTATTTTCTTGCGAGCGCGGCTGGTGTATGTGGATTATTTAACTGGTTCAAGAGGCGCATCAGAACTAGAAGGGCTTGTAATGCAAGAAACAGAAGCAGCTGAAATACTAGAAGCCAGAAGTAGAAGCTTCTTGGTTGCTAGATGAGCGTAGTTTGATGGCGTCAGAAACATCAGAAGGTGCAGGGTTTAATCTATTAGAGCCGGGTTGTACAATCAAGGTTTAGATACGGCTTAACCGTAAGCGACGCTTAAGCCACAGCTCAACCAAAATGTCGTTGTACAATAAAGGTTTAAATTTCTGTCTAGTTTAAACTTAAACGCCAAATTGGGGGTTAGCAGCTTAACGATACATAATATCTTACGTCACTATTTTATGTCAATCAAATTTACGTAACGATTTGTTATTGCTGGAATAAAATTCAATTATTTGAAATATGGATAATTTGTTAGGAGTTTAACTGATGACGAAGACATTCTAGAACTTTTGATTGTTGTTGCTCGTCAACGAGCACGCAAAGTTTGCGGAATCGAGAAAATTATTTCCAACTGCTGAACGACTTTGATTTTACAGCGTTTTCGCTTTTCAAAGAACGGTGTTCGTTTTATACTAGAAAATATTACCGAAGAAATATCGCATCCCACGGGCAGGTAGGCATCTGGACATCGAACATTGTCTATGTATTTATGTAATGCATTGCTTTTCCAGAAATATGCAGTATCCCCAGAGAATAACAATGATTTTTCGTTACCTTGAATTTTAGCAAACTGGGTCATTTCTACAAGTCGTAGCAGATTTTGTGGGCATCGACAAATCAACTGCAACTTCCTTCTTGAGTTCCATTTCAAATTCTACCAAATTCTGTTTTTTCATCAACAGTAGTTCAAGTTCGTGTTTTTCTTTCATGAACTGCAGTTTTAAATTGTTTTCTTCCTCTAAAAATTTCTTTTTGGCATCTTCTACTGCACTTTTTGCAGCTGCCCATTGTGACCGTCTTCCTGACACGGTTCTCATCAGTTCTTTTACCTAGAAAGTTGAAATAATTATAATAAATTTCTAAGACGTTATAGTTATAAAATAACTTGCCTCGACCTTTTTCCAATTGCAAAACAGAAGACTTTTTTGAGTGGAGCAGCTTTGCTGAACATTTTGACCAGTCTTTTATATCTGAAAAAATTGAAAAATATAAAAATTATAAAACTCCTTTTAAATTTTACCATTATCTCCACTATCCACCTTTTTTTCATGAGTTAATTTATTTTCAGTCGGTTGCTGTAAATAGAAATAAAACTTAGTATAGCTCTGATGTTTCACATATTAAAAATTACATACATTTTCTATATTTATTGATGGGCCTAGGTAATTATCGTCAACAATAAAAGCATCTGCCTCATTCACAGATTCTCCAATTTCACCTGCAAAACGATGGGCTATTTATCATCAGAACGTAAAAAAAATCCAGTAAATAGTAATAACCATGAGTTGTAAACATAGGACAGTTTATTTTAAAATAATATAATTTTATATAACTTACTCATTCCCTGAAGCTCATCTTGAACAATATATGTTCCAACGATATTATAGTTAATCTCAGCAACTACAAAGTGTTAAATTATGTTAAAATATACACATAAATGAACCGGTTTTAGAAAAACTTACATTCGCTATCCCCATGAAATTCAGATGATCTTCCATCGATTCGGACACCCAGCATTTCTTTGATGTCATTGTCGACATCTGTAATTACTATATTTTTGGGAGGACCACCTCCAGTTCCTTCAATATAGCATTTCTCATCTGTAAACCTTTTTTTGACTTTCTTCTTAATGTTGTCATATTTCTTCCTAAGAACATTGAGTGTTTGACGTTTTACACTCTAAAATGCTCTTATACTTTTTTGCAAGAGAAACTAGTTTCTTCCTGCGAAGTAAAATTTGAAGACCTTTTCTGATTTCATTTCCATTGTTAATTACTATACAACTTATTATAAATATTACCCAGCACATAAATTGCAAATAATAACGAATTGTTTCAATTATTGTCTTCTACACAAACAATCGGAGGCAATACAACATTCTTCACGGGAATTCACAGCGCGAGAACGGTTTTGAAACGATGGACAGCTGTCACCTGGCTGTCACTGCGCAAGCATAAGTATTACCAACCTCATACTTTGTTTTTGTTTAGATACAGTTTAGCTAAACGGCACTCGAAAAAGCAGTTGTACAACTGAATGGACCGCTTAAAGCTCAGCCACCTAGAACCGAAGCTTAGAAAAGCCGATGTTAAACGTTCGATTGTACAACCGGGCCTTAGTAACTTCACTTGATAGAAAGTCGGCGTCTATAAAAATATCTTCATCAAATGGAAATATTCCTCACTTTTTAAAAGTATTTTGAATAGACACAGGGTTCATTGCTTTCCTGTATGCATAAGCAACACATTCTGAGACATTATAAATCGTAAGTGGCTTTACTGGATTTTTCATTAGGAATAATTGAACTGCTTCTGAGTAACATGCTTCAAATGGACCTAGCACACCAACATTTAGTGGCTGTAATTTATTACTTGTGTGTGGCGGAATTGTTACCATTATGATACCATTATGTTTGGATGTATCTATCGCCTTGATTGACAGATGGCCTTCATGGTTGTCACATATTAGTAATATGGGGTTATATTTTGTACAATTTGAATATTTAATTATATGCTCTAGCACCTTAACAAATAGCTCCTGGTTCATCCATCCATCAGATGCAGCAATGCCTAACGTTCCCGGAAAACCTACGGATAGCATATGATCTTTAAAGTGATATCGCGGAAATACCATAGCTGGAGGTAAAAAATGTCCATTGGTTGCAATAATGCAGCATGTTGTGACTAAACATCCTCGCTCCCCACTAGTGACTATATTTACTTGCTTCGTTCCTTTCCTGGCTACAGCTTTTTTGGTGACAGGAGCTGTTGAAGTCCCAGTTTCATCTACATTATAGATCCTAGAGCCATTCGCAAACTGAGGATACCGTTGAAAAATTAATTTTAAGTTATTAAAAAATATTCCCACGTTATGACGATTGAATGATGTTGCATGGGAGAGATTGCAACCTTCCGCAGATCTTAGAGATGAAGTTTTTGCATGTCGATGCATAAATCCAATTGATTTATTATGTAAAAGAAGTTTGACATCTGACAATTTGGGTAGGAGGGAGCGCACATTCAAATGAGCCACAGTGCAGTAAGTACTCACGCATAGTAAAATATCTTTAACAAATCAAACTCCAATAAGACTAACTAAAATTTAGCTAACAGCATACATAATTCGCAAAAAGAAGAAGAACAGTTGTGCGATTAATTTAAGTTAAGATGAGATAAGTGATTTTTAATTTATAAGTTTAACAATACGACAAATCGAATAAGTTGTGCCTCAAATACACGTAGAAAAATAAATAGATATCAAAAAGACTTGAAAATATAAAAGAATGTTGTAAAAATAAGCGTAAACAAAAATTTAAACAAACTGAAGTTCTTATAATCCTAGAGCAAAGCCAAGCAGTTACACTAACGAGTAAGCTCATCCGTACTAGCATTCGGCGGTCCGCACAATCCTCTCAAATCGTCTTCACATCGAATAGTCTGTATTTTGTCCCCGACTTGCAAAAATACTACCACCGCGCGTCCAAATAGATTTCACAGGGAATGGTCTAGCCATTTCCTGATTTAAATTTAGCACGACGCTTAGTAAGATCCTCTTTATAACAAATTTGGTGCCCTTTAATTTACTTTTGTTATTGTAGATCTTATCCTTAATAGCACGGTTATTAAAACGGACCAGAATCGGCCGAGTACCATTCTCTCGTCCTTTCAAACGGTGGGAGACATCGATGTGATACGGCTGAAGGTCTATATTTAGTTCTACATCCTTTGAATGGCTCGAAGTAAAGTTAGCCATTCTATTTGTGATGGGGGTTTTCCCTTCAATAGTTGCCCTGTTTTTGAAATCCTTCGGAAATTCCAGCTCTTCACGTCATTAAACGCATTGTCCCAGTAACGCATGTGGACACTATCCGCAGTAGCCCAACACCGGAGCTCCTTGTTATCTGGGACAGTTTTAGAATTGCCATTGAAACTATCGAATAACTCATCTACATTATGCACAAATGTAGCTGTGGCAACGGCACGCTGTTCTGGAACACCTGCAACAAATTATTATTGAGTAATACAATTATTGAAAAAAAAAACAGTAAGCCTTTAGAGCTGATAAAGCTATTATTCATGATAGTATTATATGATAGCATACCTCTACTAATAAGAGAAAATACATATGCAGCGACAGTTCTTCTCATGACTTGTGCCGCTATCTTCACTTTCATTGCACTCCGCATTTTTGGAGCTAAATGAACTTTGTTTAATTTGTGTATGCTCCGAAAAATATAAGGCGAAGCTTGATCAATATTGTAAGCATCGATAATATCAGAAAACTTCGCTTCCAACATATTTTTTTCTGATCCAACTTCAACTGGAATGTAGATATGGTGTTTCCGAAAAACAGATGTGGTGCGTTTTAATAAATGTGGCGGATCAAATACTGTATATATGAAATTGTATGTATGGTTTCAGAACAGATGAACCCATGCATTTTAATGCCTTTACATTGTTCGTGCCCATGTTGCAAACTGTAGCGACAACATTCAAATTTGCGATGTTTTTCGCAGCGTCCAATACCTCGTAAAGAAGTTTCTGTAACATGTCCGCCGAACGGCTACCATTTACAAAATAAAAAGCAAGTGGTTGCTTCCATTTATGCGTAAACCTTGAGCCATGAATACTAATGCTTTATTTGCAATCTTTTCTGATTTCTCTTGACCAAAGTCCTCAAATCCCCTTATGCGATCTGCAGCTAAATCATAATCAATATAATCTTTAATATCCACCTCATCAAAGGCTATTTGACAAATTCACACGTTTATATCACGCTCAAACATGGCGTCAGTAAAACGATGGGTATTAAAGTAAGTCGCATTGTCGGCTAGAATGCTGTCGCATCTTACCTTGATGCATGATAAAGTTATCAATACATCGAATAGCAGTATCAGTATTATAAAATCTATTGGGAAAAAGTCTTACAAATTTCGCAAAAACATCAACCATGACGAAAATGTTCCGGTATCCAAATGATCCAGGAATTAAATTTCCAAGAAAATCAATGGCAACTAGGTCGAGCTTCTCTGAATGTGAGCCAAAACTTGTGACCACCCAATGTGTCCAAGGGATTCATGAATAACTGGCATCGCTTGACGTGCATATGCTTCCGTAAGTACAACATTGAATTGATCACGTATCCTCTTCATTAAAACGCCATCGCTGATTACATAATCTTTATAATCATCTTGATGAACTAATGCCTCTCGTATACCATTGAAACATTATCTTGTTGAATCTCATTAATCCTGACAAAGTCAAACAAGCTCTCGGCTTCATACATATTATATGTATTTAATTCAACATGGTTAAAATCGCTTTTAAACCATACGAGACAATGCATCCGCTGTAACATTAAGTTCTCCTTTTATGTGACGAATTTCAAAAACATATTCAGAAAGCAGCAGTGACCAACGATACATGCGGTTATTTGAAAATCATGTTGACATAAGTGAGGTAAGTGCAGCATGATCTGATTCTATAATAAATTTCTTACCAAGTAGATAAAATCGAAGTTTGCTTACTGCATACACAACAGCTAACATCTCTTTCTCAGAAACTATATCTCATTTCGTAGCTCTTCAGGATTCTGGATACAAAACAAATTGGTTCCTCTCCATTTTGACCAATCTGAATTAGAACACCACTGATGGCTGTGTCACTGGCATCGACACGTAATAAAAATTCCTTACTAAAATCTGGCAAAAGTAAACATAATGAAATTCTGACTCTACATTATCAAAAGCACTTATTCTCTCAGCTGTTCAACTAAATTTCTCATTCTTGCGCAACAATTGAAATAAAGGTGCACTGATGTGCGCTGATCTTGGAACAAACCTCTTATAATAATTTATTATTCCAAGAAATCCTCTCAATAATTTAATACTACTAGGTCTAGAGTACTTCTTGATGACTTCTAGCCTGGATTCATCAACTCGTACATGATTCTGCGATAAATCATACTCCAAAAACTTTATTTCACGTTTGATAAATTCACACTTCCCAAGGTTCACTTTGAGCCCATTATTTGCAAACACCTCAATAATCTTGCGTATATGTACTATATGCTCATCTAAACTTTTACTAAATATTAAAATATCATCAATATAATGCGCCACAAATGAATTAGATGGTTCTAAAATCTGTTGCATTGCGCGTATCAAGGCGGCAGCCGAACTACTCAAACCATAAGGTACAACCTTAAATTGATAAACATTGCCATCAACCATAAAACCACAAAATCTCCTAGATGCTTTGTTCAAAGGTACCATCCAAAACAGCTCTTAAGATCTAGTTTCGTAAAATAATTTGCAAATAA